>CAUYLG010037186.1:0-21017 GCA_963573385.1 Cacajao melanocephalus | reverse complement strand
GAGGAGAGGCATTCTGATTTCGGGTGTTCTCAGCCTTTTTGCACTGGTTTCTTCCCATTTTTGTGGATTTATCCACCTGTCATCTTTGTAATTGCCGACTTTCAGATTGGGTCTGAGTGGACGTCCAGCTTGTTGGTGATGAAGTTTTCTCTATTTCTTAGTTTTCCTTCGGCGGACGCCCTTTCCCCACAGAGCTAGGCCTTCCTGGGTTCAGCTGTGCTTACTGTGAAACTCTCAGTCCTCAGCGCTTCCAATTGCTGTTCTCCTTGTGGTGATGGGACCAGCCGAGCCCGACTCAAAGGGCACCCAGTACCGTATATTCCACACTGAGAAGTGCCACACTGCACCTGGGCACCAGCAAAACAGCCAAGCAGGCCAAAAGAGTCACGCTGGTGACCCATGTGACTCATCCGCTAGGTAGCTCCCAGCTTGGGGCCAAAAAAATCTGAAATTGCAGTGTCCACTCGCTCTCTGCACTTTCCCTGGGAGCTACAATCCTGAGCTGTTGCTAATCGGCCATCTTGGATCTCTCTCTGCCCGGTGATGAAGTTTTTTCTTAGTTTTCCTTTGGCAGACACACCTTCCCCACAGAGCTGGACCTTCCTAGTTCGGCTGTGCTTGCTGTGAAACTCTCAGTCCTCAGCATTTCCAATTGCTGTTCTTGTGGGGATGGGAACCAGCTGAGCATGACTCAAAGGGCACCCTGTCCCGTATACTCTGCACCGAGAAGCACCATGCCAGGGCCCTGGCAAAACAGCCACGCCAGCCAAAAAAGTCACACCGGTGACCCGTGTGCCTCCTCCGCAGGCTAATGGTCTTGGGAGAAGGAAAGTGGATGTACGTAATTTGAGGGAAGTCTGGCATAGGTACTCCATCTTACCGATAATATGGAGCAGCCTTGAGGTTATAAAAGGCAGTTAAACAGAGGAAGTTATGACGAAATGACTTGTTCTACTTCTATATACCGTGCTATATATTCTTCATTTAAAGCTTTTTAAATGCAAATAAGGCAATAGGAAAAAAAAACACACACAAAAATCCCCCAGCACCTCAATATTTCCCAGAAGGACAAAGCTGATTGTTCTCTTTGGTGTGTTAGAACATTCCAGAACTAACAGCTACACAGAAATGAGAAAAGCCAAGTATGAGACATTGTTTTTGCTGATGATGAGATGACCGTTGTATATACTTATCAGGATGTTTAGAATGATCACTCCGTGGAGGTGAAGGGACAAAAATGATGTTTGTTCCTGTACAAATTAACTTTATTTATTTATTTATTTATTTCAAGATAAGATCTCACTCTGTCACCCAGGCTAGAGGGCAGTGGCACAATCACACTCACTGCAGTCTCAACTTCCCACATTCAAGTCATCCTCCTGCCTCAGCCTCCTGAGTAGCTGCAGCCACAGGCACATGCCACCATACTTTGCTAATTTTAATTTTTGAGAGATAGGGTCTCCCTATGTTGCCCAGGCTGGTCGTGTACTCCTGGGCTCAATGGATCTTCCCGCCCTGGCCTCCCAAAATGCTGGGATTATAGGCATGAGCCACTATGCCCAGCTTGTAAATTGATTGTATTTAAAGATTCTTTGAAGTCCTAAATGCCTTTAGAGGCAGTCATAAAATCTTTCAGAGAGAAAAATTTCAACATAGTCCACTGCACAGAATAAAAGCATTTGCCCTGAGGGCATCAAATACCCAGGGAAAAAGAGCACATACAATAGCTGACCACAACTTACAAAGGGAAAAAAAAAAACAAGAATGAGATTTTATTGCCAGCACAACTATGATGAGTTTACAAAATAAATTATCTACCAAAGCTATCCAGCCTAAACATCTGAATAACCTTATATCTCAAGATGTCTGTCAGTTGATCTGATTGTTATTCACTTGGTCCGTCCTTATGGGTGAACCTGCCCCCTTTAATGATCAGGAAAAGTGACTCAATGCAACACTAATCCCAAACAGGAAGTGATTAGGCATTTTGAGTCCCTCTGGTTCCCTTCATTTAACAACCATTCCTTTCTGTACCTTGAAGCTATAAATGCATGATATTATATGGCAATGTAACAGTTTTTTCCTTTTTTACTATAAGACACATAGATATTGATCTTTGTGTTTTTCAGACTAATTCAAATATATAGAACTTCACTCTGAGATTCTGACAATAATATTTTCAATGATGGTGTGGTCTCTTTAGTCTAACGATAATAATTACGAATAGTAGTCATAACTAACTTTTATTGAGTTATTGCAAAGTACTAGACTCGAAATATTTTATTAGCCTAACTTTACTTAATCTTCTCAGCAACCTTATAGAATACGTGCTCTTGTTATTTATATTTCATAGGTGAACAAATGATTCCTAGAGAGATACATAACTTGTCCACGATTGCATAGCTTATAAGTGGAAAACTCACCTGAATCCAGAAGCTAATTATATAATAGTGATGCTGAAGATTGTGCAGCTAACCTAGAATTTAGAGCTTTAATTTTAAAATTATCAAATGATATTTAATTATAATAATTTTCTGATGAGGAAGTGGGAGTCGTTATGGCCATTGCTTCTTGATTCATTGCACTGCCTTTTACTTAGCTGGTGCTCCAACAAATGTTTGATGAATGAAGAAATGAACCAATGATAAAATACAGAGGAAGTGCTCGTACTTGAGTCATTTAGAATAATTTCATTTCCTTATTTGTCTTCCATTATATTAAAGCATTGCCATGTAGATATTTGCTTATATTACAGTCTGATTTTAATGATTTGCATTGTTGACTATTAGTACATGGATTATCCACATTCCATGTTATTTTTTTCTATTGAAAATGTGTTTGTGCCACCTTCGGTTTCATCCACATCCTCTTGACAGATACACTAGTTAAGGGGCGTGGATTCAAAGCCCTGAGCTGACTGAGCAGAAACAAACATTCACCTGGGCAGCAGGGATAACACTTTGAAGAGCCAGTCATCCTCTCTGCTTGCTGCCCGGAAGAACAACTTTAAGAACCTACTATCACAGCAATTTTTCCTTAGGAAATCAGGTCGTGGTCCCAATTCAACAGTGTGCCTTTTACAAGGATTTGAGACCAGTGCTCCCAGGTTTTACAAATAATGAGAATATATAGTTTTTCTTTAGGGTAATCCATAAAAATAATGGCTATAACAATTAAATTGCTTTCTCTTTGAGATTTGGAAAAAGTGAATTTACAAAACTTTAGTATATAGTATCAAAGTCTTTGAAGAAAATGAATGCAAGACTCATTACCACACCGTTTCTCGTTGTCTAATTCCAAACACCTTAGCTTGGTATTCAAGGCTTCCAAGTTCTAGCTCCAATCTTATTCTGAGCCTTAAATCTACCTTCTTTTATATGTATGTTATGCAAGACCAAAATGGATTATACATTGATTCCTGGATGTTTACTATATTGTCAGTTCTTCACCTCTGCTTGTAGAAATCCTACTTATTCTTCTAAGATGCAACCTCCTTTATGAAGTAACTCCAAATAAAATGATCAGTTCTTCTTCCGAATCCCTTAATACTTTGCGCTTTTCTTTTAACACCAAGTTCAAGAAAAACGAAGTTTTAGTTTTACTATAAATATTTCTATATTTGCCATTTGTAAGTTCTTCGAGGGCAAGAGAAATAGCATATCCTTGTGGAAGGAGATTACACTGGGTAGTGGTAAATTGATCCATTTTTGGAATTGTGGAATTACGTCTGATGAACAAGAATAAGAGAATAGAAGGTCCAATAGGAGAATAATTGGCACTTTAGAATAGCTAATTAAAATTAATTAAATTTAAAAGAAGACCAAACATTCATAAGTAAATGCTATTAAAAATCTGGTTATCTTTGGACATGAAAGTAAGCTTATTTTTTCTTATATGGAATATAATTTATATTTCGCTATAATCTAATTATTAGAATGAAAAAAATGTTCAAAGAATTTTCCCTTAACTTTGCAAAATTATCCTTCAATTTTCCTAAACATTCTCTAAATTTCTCAATACTCAGATTATTTCTCTTAAAATTGTACATAGTATTATTACCCTTGATGGCATCTCATCTTCAACTGTTAAATGTCTAGACGTGGCCATTTCCTATTTTGTTAGTGATTATTCTTGTGATTCAAGTAATCTCCAATGTCATTCTTATTAATTTCATATTATTTTAAGTATTTTACTAGAAATGGAATATGTTTTTAAAGTACTTAGGATTACATTTGCATTTCAGGCTAATACTCATTGAGAGACTGGTAGGCAAAAATGTTGAACTAAAGAGCTGTGGTAGATACTGTTTAATGGGGAGAAATGCTTGAGTACAGACTAACTGCAAGTAATCGGTTTCCTGTGCATACTCTTACATTATTCTCCCTACTAGAGCAATGGACAATGAACACTCAGATGAGACTCATCTCTGTTAAAAGTTGACTTTTTCTGCCTATTTTTTTCCTTCGCATTCTACTCGGGATCATTACATTTGAATGTGCAGTTTGTGTCTGTAGAAGGTGCTGAACTGAGGGCAATTGAGCAAATGCACAAATGCCTCTTGGAGAAGAGATAACCTTTTTCTTTGCACAATTCAATGTTAACCTGTGGCAAAACTTTAAACAATATTACAAAGGCACCACATAGGCCAAAGTGGGCCCTGGTTCCATAATTCTCTTCCTCAGTCCACTTCAGCCAGCCATGTCATTTTGCAGGTTCTGCTGCATTCCATGCCAACTACCTCCACAGGGCCTTCAGACTTACTGTTATGTCCCCGGTCTGCACTCCGCCACCTTTTTTTCCTAAAACATTTGAAAGTAAGTTGCAGACATCATGCTATTTTACCCTAAATACTTCAGCACATGTGAACAGCATCATCCTTCCACAGGAACATTCGTTTTCACATCTAAGAAACTGAATATTAATAATATTATTCAATATATAGTTCTATTCAAAGTTCTCCAACTTTTTCATGTGTTTCCCCTATAGGCTGTGTGAATGTGGTTTTTAATAGTTTTACTTTTTAGAATCTAACCAGGGATCACAATTTGCATTCGGTTATCATGTCTTCTTAGTTTTCTTTAATCTACAATCATCTCTCTGGTTTAGTTTATTACTTTGTTTGGTCTTTCATATCTTGACAGTTTTGATAAATTCAGGTAAACTGTTCTGTAAAATGTTCCACAATTTGGAACACATCATGTTAATTTTTTTGGTGGGGGGTGGTGGAATATGACAGCCTGGTGGTATTGTGGCTTCCCATTGTGTCATATCAGGAGGTACATCATGGTAATTTGTCTCATTGTTGGTGATGCTTACTTTGATCCCTGGGTTAAGATGCTGCCACTATTGCAAAATTCCCTTTTTTCCTTCATAATCCATGATAATCAGTTGAGTGAAATGCTGATAATGTGGAGGTCATTTTACTCCATGTTTTAAAGTAGTATTTGGTGATTGTTGCCTAAATCAATTCTGAAATTGTTTGCAAAATAGTGATTTGCAAAATAGTGTTATCATTTCTTCTACTTATGGTAGCTGGCATACTTTTTCAAAGGTTTTTGTTTTTTTTCCTGCTACCCCCTCTACATTTTATTGACTTAAAATGCAATATGTTATGAATTTTTCTTTTTTTTTTTTGTTAATGGTCAAATTGTCTCAAATTTGGTCAGCTGGATCTTGTCTTTATGCCTTTTTGTTATGTCCCCATTAATCATTTAGGACCTTCTTGTTTTCTGACATTATAAGAACATTTAAATTCATCTGTGATTTTTCTTGCCCTCAGCCATTTCTCTAAGGACTCAAGTTCCTTTATGGGGAGAATGCTATTTAGAAACTAAAATATTAGCACCAGATGAGCACATTAGTGTTAGGGTGGGCGTGACTAATTTCCATGTCTGCTCTATCTGGTCCATTTCTATTCCTCTTACTCTTATTCTCACTTAGCTAACTTTGGATTTTATGCAATTAAAGCATTTCCCTCCTTTGTGTTTTCTGCAGCTAAGCAGTTAATTTCAAATGTTTCTGCCTAAAATTTGATTTGATTCCCAAAGATTAGCAAGTGGTGAGAATCCCTCTGTCTTCATCTGACAATGAGAAAGCTCTATAATTCTACATGTTATTCAAGTCTTTTGCAGTCACTTCTGTCTTTCATCTGATTTTTACAGATGTTCTAAAGTTCCCAAAAAATAGAGGTAATCAGTGAACCACAATATCTGGAAGATAAAGCAAATGCTTACCTGTTTGCTTTGCCATCTGCTCTGTTTTAGATTGGATCAGTACGTATTCAGTCTCCCTAAACAGCAAGCACTTCTCAAACACCCATGGTGACTTTCCAATTCCATCTGGTTATTTATGATTATTTCATTACAGCTGTTCAGATTTATAAATCCAGCAATTAAAAGAACTTAGACATGTTAATACTTACGTAGCCCTGAACCACCATGCCACAAAAGAAAAATTGGGAAAGGTTTTACAAGACATTGTTTCACTGAAGGGACTGTTATTATTTTAATGCAACATGCTACACATGCACATTATTTTAAAAGATTTCTTTCTTTCTTTTTAGAGTTGTCAAGCCTTCATTTACAAAAAGAAGATTAACTATAGTTTATTTTAACTGTTCCAAATTTGACAATGGTGAAGAGCAGCAATACAGATCCCAGCTTTTTTTTTCTCCCTAGCAATGTTTCTATGGGAAGATAGAAAGTGTCTGCGACTTGTTCTAGATTAATAATTTCAATTGGCTCAAGTCCATTAACTGCAGGGAAAAACACCTGGTAAGGCGGTTGGTAGCAGCCCATTCTTGTTAACCTTTCAGCCTTCACAATAACTATCAGCAGGCACTGAGTCAGGTCCTCCAACAAACTGGCATTAAAGCTGCTGACAGCTAATAACTTTTTATGGGTTTTCAGGAATAAATGAAAGAAAATTCTGATTAATTAAAATCAAAGAATTTTCAAATTCCATAACCCCAGAATTTAAAAAAATTAGACATTTAAAATCAAGTAAATATCAATACGACCTTTCAGAAGACATTTTTAGCATAAACAAAACATATTTTAAAGTATACTATTTTAGCTATTTTACTCCAGTTTAACTCTCAGCTACCATGCTCTGTTTTTAGTAAACGAGAAAATAGCTAAGAAATTGAAAACTTAGCATACGAACTATAGAAATAAAGTTTTAACTGAATTATTTCAACATGTCCAATAATTTATGCTAGTGAATTATGGAAACCCTTTAATCTTCAATAACTGTGGAAGAATAGAACTCAGGGGAGACATTTTAAGGACAGTATTTAAAAGCTTCACACAAATCATTTTTCTTCTTTTTGCCCTTCCCATAAGAAAACCAATCTGCAGGTGGACTGTATCTGTCACCTGCTCACCACTGGTTATGTGGAATCTAAGATGGTCTTGAGGAGTTGCAGGAGGAGGTCAGAGTCGAAAAGTCACTGAAACACTATGGTCCTGTTAGAAACTAGACA
This sequence comes from Cacajao melanocephalus, assembly GCA_963573385.1. Classification (NCBI taxonomy): domain Eukaryota; kingdom Metazoa; phylum Chordata; class Mammalia; order Primates; family Pitheciidae; genus Cacajao; species Cacajao melanocephalus. The sequence goes on along the minus strand of CAUYLG010037186.1, from coordinate 13,534 downwards.
GAATTTATTTTCTTTTTTGAGCCAGATAGCTAATGTTCAGTTGCTCGATGCAACGCTGGTAGAAAGAAGGCGTGGGTAGAGAGACTGGGTAGGGAGTCAGTTTATATCACTGATGACTTTAGGTAAAAACAATTGGGAACCATCATTGTACCAGAATGTGTGAGGTTTCTTAGGGACTAAATTCAGGTAACTATGGTGAGAGGAGAATAAAGAAGCTCTACCTATACCTGTGGCTCAGCTCCTGGAGATGGAAGGAAATAAAATTGTGAGGATGGAGAGACACCTGAGACACTGAGTAAAGACCCAATACAGTGAGGTGAAAACTTCTCCTAACTTCTAAGCTTACAACCCAACCTTGTAGGATGTTGTGAAAACCATAGATGCTATGGTTTGAATGTTTACCCCATTCCAAAGTCATGTTGAAATTTAATTGCCATTGTAACAGTATTAAATGATTGGACTTTTAAAAGGTGATTAGGCTATGAAGGCTGTGCCTTAAAGAACGGATTTATGCTGTTAACATGGAAGTGGGTTCATTATTATGGAAGTATATTCTTTCTAAAAGTACCATTGTGTCCCCCTTTTCTGTCTCTCACCCTCTGTTTGTCCTTCTCTTATGTTATGACACAGCAAGAAGTCCCTCACCAGATGCTGACACTTTGATCTTAGACTTCTCAAGCTCCAGAACTATGAGAAATAAATTTCTGTTTATTATGAATTAACTAGTCTGTAACATTTTGTTATAGCAGCACAAGAAAGACTAAGGCAGTACTGTTTGCATGTAGGAGTTAAGATTATGTAGAAACAAATTCGAGTAAATCTTTACCTTTTTAGCACACAGGGAGTTTTGAAATAAGAGTTTTTGTTAAAGAAAGCAAGTATTTACTAGTAGGAGAAATGTAGTAGGGTAATACTTTGAGATATGGACTGTTGTTCTTTATAATATTTCTTTTAGAGAAGGTAGCTAAAATAGTCCACATATATGTTCATGGAATAAATATAACCAGGATCAGAAACAGAGAGAGGGGAAAACTCCAACTTTTGAAAAGTCATTTGAAAAGACTTTTAAAACTCCTAGTTGGGAGAAAGGCCTTTGGAATTTCTAAAGCTTAAAGTTAAAATAATCACATTAGGAAAACACATGATCAGAGAGAATTGGTTTTCCCATTCTTATTTACACAATAAAATTTGCTTGGACTGAGAAGAAAGAAATAACCAGAAGATAAGCAAGAAAGTTTATATATGTTAGAGCTGCAGTGTTCTGCCCCTCCATACTTGCTTGAGAATTGGAGAGGCACAGACAGGTCCCAGATCTGAAAGCAAAATATTTTCTCTCCTTCCCAGTGAATAGTCAAGAAAATCCCAAGACCAGGCCTTCCCTAGTGCCCAGTAACATGTGAGAGCAAAAGGAAGGCTTCAGCGTCATTTCTGAAATGAGAGAGCCTCACAGAATTTCCCATAACTTACAGTGGCAAGGGAAAGCAGCTGGTTGTTTTCTGTCCCTCTGAGAGGTTGAAAACATCAGAGAGAGAGAGAGACAGACAGACAGACAGAAAGAGAGAGAGAAGAGAGAGAAAAAAAAGAGACAGAGAGAGAGAGAGAGAGGGAAAGAGAGGGAGAGGGACAGAGACAGAGAGAGATAGACTGTACCACACCTGGAGAATTCCAACAGGAGGGAGCAAGGGAAAACTTGAAGGCAACCTACATTGGTCAGTAACTGAGTATTTGATCCTAACATGTTTATCTCGGAGGATGCAGCAGGAAGAGCTCTTGAATAAAAACAGTACCATCTCCTGATTCACTCATATTGAGACATCACCTAAGAACCCTAGACTTACGGCAAAACCTCTGGAACAAATGTGATTATCTTTACTTAAGATTTTATTTTGATTAAATGGGAACCAAAAATAAAAAATTAAGTTGAAATGTAGGAAAACACACAAATTAACACTTTTTTGCCCACCTGAGTTTTGTGGAATGACATTTATACAGATTATAGTTTATGTCTTAGCCCATTTTCTGCTGCTATAACAGAATACCACATACTCAGTAATTTATAAAGAAAAGAGACTTATTTGACTTATGGTTTTAGGGACTGGGAAGTCCAAAATCAAGGGGCTGTATCTGGTAAGGGCTCTCTTTCTGTTTCATGACAAAATGAAAGACATCACATGGTGAGAGAGGGCTACAGAGGCAAAAGTACTTGAAACAGATAGAGGCAAAGGGGGGCAAACTTCTGAGATAATGGCATTAATCCACTTATGAGGGCAGAGGTTTCATGATCTAATCACCCCCTAAATGTTCTACCTCTTAATACCAGCAGCTGTACCTTTAACTATACCCAGGAACTGACCATTCTTGTTACATCTACTGCTGTCACTGAGGTCTAAGCCACTATCATGGGTTGCCTACTAAATGACCTCTGTTTTTTTTTTCTTTTTTTTTTTTTGAGACAGAGTCTTGCTCCGTCACCAGTTGCCAGGCTGAAGTGCAGTGGCATGATCTCGGCTCACTGCAACCTCCACCTCCCGGGTTCAAGCAATTCTCCTGCCTCAGCCTCCCGAGTAGCTGGGACTACAGGCGTGCACCACCATACTCAGCTAATTTTTGTATTTTTAATTGAGACGGGGTTTCACCATGTTGACCAGGATGGTGTCGATCTCTTGACCTCGTGATCCACCCTCCTCGGCCTCCCAAAGTGTTGGGATTACAGGCGTGAGCCACCACCCCTGGCCTGACCTCTGTTTTTAACGTTGCCCTTCTATAGCCTTGCAATGGACTCAAGTTTACGTCCCCACAACATTCACATGTTGAAATTCTTACCCATAGATGATGGTATTAGTAGATGAGGCCTCACAAGAGTGAATCTGCTTTTCATTAGTGCCTTTATAAAAGAGACTCAAGGGAAGCTTGTTTGCCCCTTTCACCATGTGAGGAAACAAGAAGAAGCTGTTAGCTATGAACCAGAAAGTGAGTTCTCACTAGAATCTGAATCTTCTGGTGTGTACTTGATCTTGAACTTCCCAGCCACCAGAATAGTAAAAATTAATTTCTGTTGTTCATAAGCCACCTAGTCTATGGTATAGAAGCCTGTGGGATTAAGACAAGCCTGTTATTAACACAGTGGCCAGAGTGATCCTTTTAAATAATCAGATCAGGTCTCTCCTCTGGACAATTATTTCCATAGCTTTAAACCTCAGAGTAAAGTCAAAATCCCCACCATAACCTCTCTGCATGTGATCTGGCCTGCCGTCATCTCTTAACCCTCATTTCTTCCTCTGTGGACCTCGACAACTCTGTCTTCTTACTGTTTCTCCAACCTATCCAACATACTCTCAAGACGAGGACTCTGTACTTGAGGTCTCAAAGAACATTCAGGAGTATGTTCTTCTCTATTATATTGGGATGAATATTAATACTTTCTTCACTTTCTTCAGGTTTTTATTCCAAAGTTTTGTGGGGTTTTGTTTGTTTATTTGCATTGTTTGTTTGAGGCAAGGTCTCACTCTGTCACCCAGAATGAACTGCGGTGGCTTGATCACTGCTCACTGCAGCCTTGATCTGAGCTCAAGCAATCCTCCAACCTCAGCTTCCAAGTAGCTGGGGCTACAGCTAGGGCTATAGGTGAGCCCGACTAATTTTTTATTTTTTGTAGAGATGGAGTCACTATGTTGCCAAGCCTGGTCGCAAACTCCTTGGCTCAACCGATCCTTCCACCTCAGACTCCCAAAGTGCTAGGATCATGGGTGTAAGCCACCACACCCAGCCCAAAGCTATATTTTTGTAAGGACCTTTCTGTCTATTCTATCTAAATTTCAATACCTAAGTTCATATTTCACAAAGCTCTTTCCTGTTTAGGTAATTTCATTTTTTAGCACACATCACTTATTTACATGTTATATATTTTACTTATTTATTTAGTTTAATGTCTGTATGGTGCTTGACAGTATCTTGTTCACTATATTATATCTGGTGCTACAATAGGAGTTGGCATACGGTAAGTTCTCGAGAAATATTTGTTGAATGGTCATTGAGTAAGTAAATGAGTATTTACTAAACTATCAGCAGATTCTTTTCTAGTTTTATTTAATAATTTATGTTCATATGAAATAAAACTATTTCATTAACAAAATGTTTAGTATGTATTCTATTCTTTTTCAGTACCAAATCTAGTATTTCTCATCAGTCATCCTGAAGATGAAAAAAAAATCCATTATTAAATTGCTTCTGTAATATGTTTGCATACAATAAGAGTATAAAATATTTTCAACCCAGAGTACAAGATAAAGTACTTTTCTAAACACAATGCTATCTGTAAAAAGTCCTGTGGGTAATTAGCATAAAGGTTATTTTGCCTCACTGTAAATGGTTTCTTAATCCTAGAACAGTTTTTGAACCAAATCACAGAATAAGCATTAAGCTTTTGAGTGAAAGCAATGTGTCTGTAGACAATCTTATGTTTGCTTTCTTCTTTGGTTATAACATTCTCTTTCACTAGAATTTTTAACCTCCTCATTTCTGCCCATGAAAATCCTATATATTACCTCACTCATTTTTAGGTGATAGCTCCAAAAAGCAATACACCCCATATATTAAGAGTGTAGTAATTTTAATACCTATTAAAGTATTTGCTTATCAGTTAGCTGTTTTTTCTCTGCAAGCTTTCCATTATTTTGGTATCGAGGAAGGAGAAATGACAATTCTCTCCCTGAAGAGAGGAGAGTATGATGTTGGGGAATACTGTAATAGAATTTGTAATTTACCTTCTAATGTTTCAAAGCCCCAGAGTGAGGAGGAAGTTCATTGCACATGCAGATAGAAAGCTAAGACAGAGGGCCTCCAGCCTTGCTCAGCATTTGGTTCTCCGGTAGGAAAAGTGATGTTTCAGAGACTGTCTGGCCAACATGCAGCAGCAGACAAGCACAATTAAGAGAGCGACTGGTTTGGTTTGAGAGAGAGTGGATCTTACTTACATCTGTATGTTTTCTTTAATTCTATAGTACATGGACATTTGACATGGACGTTGGTTTAAGGACACTGGCATGGTGGGAACAACCTGAGAATGAAGATGAGAAGGAAGGTGTGGCAGAGACTCAGATGAATCTACAGAAGCAGGGAGCAGAGGAAGCTGTACCAGCTTGGAGGGGTAAGGGGATGGGCCAAGCTGAGAAATTTTAGATCACAGGATATAACTACACAATAAATAGGCTAACCCTGGCTGAATGATCACCAGCTAACACACCCAAAGATTAGCCTGAAGCTACAGAGTCTCTCTCTTGCAGGTCCCAAGAGCATTCAAATATCCACACCAAGAACAGGATATACCCAGGGCTCAGCACATGGTAGTCCGTAAGCTGAAGAGTGCCTGCCTCTTTTTGTGTGTCTTAGAAGCTAAACTGTGTGAGCTCTTTTTTTTTTTTTTTACATTTTTAAATGATTGAAAAGCAAAATATTTCATAATGCTTGAATATTGTATGAAAATCAAATTATATATGAAGTTCCATAAGCAAAGTTTTATTAAATCATAGGCACACCCATTCATTTACATGTTACCTATGATGTTTTCCTGCTGCAATGGCAGAGTTGAATAGTTGCAATAGGGACCATATGGCCAATCAAGACTAAAATATAGTATCTGAGTACTTATAGAAAAAGTTTGCCCACTCTTGTAATACAACATGTTAGAAAGTAGCCTAGGAAGAAACAGAGGAATTTGAAGAACGGAGCTATCACCTGAAAATGAGTGAGTTAACCACAAAGAGACCCTTGAATTATTGGATCCACTAAGCTTAATTAGATTAGAGAAAAATTAGGATTAGCAAGAAATTGCAAATGATGCCAATTCTGCCATATGTTCCTAAATGGCTCCATGGGGCTTCCTCAGTTATATTGTATCTCAGATGTCAGGCCATCTCTTGGCCGTCAATAGACTCAGCACAGATCTACTCACACCTTCTGTGAATACAATATTTTACAGCAAGTTTAAGCACATAAAGATTTTACTACAGCCCAAGCTTATGATACCTCTAGGCAAAACTGTAAAATAACGTATATACATATACACACACACACATATTCTCTTTCTTTCATATATATTCTTTTTCTTCCTACTTACATATCTGTTGGCAACCCTATTTCCATGTTCGCTAAAGTACCAACCTCACTCAGGCTGTTTTATCAACGTCTTGTGTCATTCTGGCTGTCCTCCCTTATTCTCCACAAGGCAGTGGAAACGTCTCATTTGTTTATACGGAACTACGAGTGTTTGATAGTTATGGATGTGTTGTGTCTCGCATTTTGAAAACAATGGGTTATTAATGCAAGAAGTGCATTCCTAATGAAAGAACTAGAGCTGTAACATTTAGTTGTATGCTTTTAGAATTTAAGCCGTAGATTCATGGTAACACAACCGGTCAATTTGTAAGGAATCACACGTATATTTGTGGTATTTTGTTTTATTTTTTGAAATTTGCATTACATACTCCAATTTTAAAGGAGAGGTAAAGGAAATACATAAAAACTTATGTTTTTATGTTAATTGAAGACATCTGGATTTATAAGACAACTGGAAAGAAATATGGAAGTAACACCTATTCTTTAAACTTAATCTTCAACTTAAACCTTAAAATTATTTAGAGGTTACCATTTCTCTTGTTAGGTAACAACTGTACCATTTATAAAAACTACCTTCTGTCATTTGTTATTTTCAGTGTTAAGTAGAGCTTTTAATTTTACTCTGTCCCCCCAAATAATTCCATGAGTAGATATTACAATCTCAATATTACAGGGGAGGGTGGTTGTGCTAATGAATTTGATCATTTCCCCACCTCAAGATTATATAGCTTGTACACAACAAAACCAAACTGAAGCACAAACTTGTAAAACTTTAAAGCCTGTGCTCCTAAGAATAAGTTTAAAATCCTAACCACTACTTGAGTCTACTTTCTGTGTTTGAAATACATTTTTCTGCAAACCATTTAGGTTTTATTTTGTTTTATAATTGCTGAGTTTTCTATACCTGTGTCTTTAAAGACATTTGTAGCCTATTCCTTTGTTTCTCTAACCCTCAAGGTTACATGGCCCAGTTTAGCTATGACAGCATTCTTCTTGGTAAAGGAGATAGGGCAAGGTAGCAGCCGATTGTGCAGAGTTAACCTTGAAGTTATTTGATGTTAAATCAGTTTTACTTAGGGATGTTTTTTTCACCCCTAAGGTCTCTTTTATTCTGTCATACAATTTGCTGTCAAACTAAATGATGCATTTAAATTGAATGACCAAAGATAATGACTGTAACAAGGGAGAGGCCAGTACAATTGCTGTTGTAATGTCATTCTGATCTGAATGACCCTGTTATGTGAGGGTCATGATACAGAGGATGTCAATTCATGATAACCTTCTACTGTTTCTCAGACAAATAATGGAAGTTTCTTGTGGGGTGGCATTAAAAATAAAGTTGCCCAAAGGGTGTTTGTTGTAAGAGAGGTTCAGAAATGATAGCAACACTACCTGGAAGTAGAACGTAAGAACACTGTACTCAATTTGATTATCAAACTGTATGACATTAAAATCTGTTTCTTACTGAAGCTATACAGGACGGTAAAATAATTAGAACAGTTGTGACCAACAAATTGGCTTGGCTATGCTGTGAAGTAGAAAGATAAATTGGTACAATGTCTTTTGCAAAGACAATTGGATTAATAATTTAGATTTTCTGTAGTGGAAAAAAAACCAATTGCACAGCTTCTAGACTATCTGACAATCTAGCAGGAAAATATGTCCTCAATCTTTCCCTCCTTCCTTCCCTCCCTTCTTGCCTCCCTTCCACCCTTCCTTCCTTTGCTACAGCATGAAAAGCATAGAGACTAGTATTATTTGGCTTAGTTGCACAAAGGGGGCACTATGATTTTACTTTTTCAGGTTTCTGTCATTTAAAGTTAGCACTTATATATTCTTGACTTATTTAATCTCCAAAAGAAACAGACAACTCCCTTCTGTCACTTTTTCATGCCTTGTTGCCCACATTTTTTCATCCCATAAGCCACAGGAGAGAGAGCAGGAAGTTTTGTTTTTTAAATATTTGCTTAATGACATTCTATGCATTTTCTCAATTATTTTGAAGTAGAAAGTCGCATAGTCTTCCACATAACTCTTCTTTTTCCCCCCATTTAATATAAGATATAATCTTAATGCTCTAGTTCATGGATTTTACCTTATGAATAGGAAGTATATTGAGATTGGATTTTGATTTTGTGATCCTCATATGGCCTTGGATATTTTTCCTTTATAACAAGAAGAATGTTTTTGTTTTATAACCAAAAGACAAATTTAAAGTGTGTCTTTCTCTCAATCAAAACTCATTAAATAACCTAAATGGTGATGGGAAAATTGGCTAGCCATATTCAGAAAACTGAAACTTGACCTCTTACTTACACCTTATATAAAAATTAACTCAAACATAAAACCCAAAACCATAAAAAATCTAGGAGAAAATTTAGGCAATACCATTGGGAAATAGGTATGGGCAAAGATTTTATGATGAAATCACCAAAAGCAATTTCAACAAATGCTAAAATTGACGAACAGGATCTAGTAAAACTAAAAAGCTGCTTCTGCACAGCAAAAGAAACCATCATCAGAGTGAACAGGAAACCTACAGAATGAGAGAAAATTTTTGGCATCTAGTCATCTGACAAAGGCCTAATATCTAGAATTTACAAGGAACTTAAACAAATTTACAAGAAGAAAAAATCCAAACAACCTCATCAAAAAGTGGGCAAAGGACATGAACAGACGCTTCTCAAAAGGAGACATTTATGTGGTCAACAAACATATGAAAAAAGCTCAACATCACTGATTATTAGAGAAATGTAAATCAAACCACAATGAGATACCATCTTATAGCAGTCAGAATAGTGATTAGTAAAAAGTCAAAAACAATATACAGCGGTGAGACTGTGGAAAAATAGGAACAGTTTTACACTGTTGGTGGGAACGTAAATTAGATCAACCACTGTGGAAAACAGCTTAGTGATTACTCAAGGATTTAGAACCGGAAATACCATTTGACTCAGCATTCCTATTACTGGGAATATACCCAAAGGATATAAATCATTCTGTTATAAAGATACCTGTATATGGATGTTTATTGCAGCACTATTCACAATAGCAAAGACTTCGAACCAACCCAAATGCCCATCAGGGATAGACTGAATAAAGAAAATGGGCACGTATACACCGTGGAATACTATGAAGCCATAAAAAGGAATGAGATCATGTCCTCTGCAGGGACATAGGTGAAATGAAATTGGAAGCCAGCATCCTCAGCAATCTAACACAGGAACAGAAAACCAAACACTGCATGTTCTCACTCATAAGTGGGAGCTGAACAATAAAATGCATGGACACAGGCACAGAAAGGGGAACACACACTGGGGCCTGTTGGGAAGGTGAAGGAGGGAGAGCATCAGGACGACTAATGCATATGGTGCTTAATACCTAGGTGATGAGTTAATAGGTGCAGCAAGCCACCGTGGCATATGTTTACCTATGTAACAAACCTGCATATTCTGCACATGTATCCCAGAATCTAAAATAAAATTAATTTTTTTAAAAAGCTCATGATTACGAGGAAGTCTATTGAAAGAAAATACATATTGCCAATAAAAATATAGAAATCTTTCTGATCATTAAGGAAATGAAAATTAAAGCAACAATTAAATATTTTTTCCGGTATCTTATTGGGAAGAATTAGAAGATCAATAAGGCTGAGGAGTGCCAAGTATATGAGGAAATTCATGTCCTGTCAGTACGAGCAGAAAGGCTCGCCACAACCTTTCTGGAAAGTAATCTGACAATATCTATTAAAATAAAAATGTATAATCCATTTGTCCGAACATTCCCAATTATGTGATTCTGAAAACAAACAAACAAAAACTTATTTAATAATCACTCTGCATGTCCGTTTGTCAATTATATATCCTTTTCTCAACAATGGATTATGTAATTTGTTGCTACTTATCTGTAATGTTAATCATAAATCTTTTAGTTTTTATATTTGTAATTTTTTTAATAATTAAAAGGACAATAACTTTGAAGTATTATCAACAGAACTTAAAAAAATTTATAAGAAAAAATCCTACATATAGGACATTTGAGAAAGTGGGCTTAAATATTTTATAGTTACTCATGTATTGAAACTAAATGTCAGAAAAACAAACAAGAAAACGTGTATCTCTTCTATTAGGTGACTTCTTTTCTGACTTCTTTTCTGAATTGATGGTATTCTCAATCTTGCTTGAGGAACTAAAGTAAAATTTAGCATAGCTCCTCCTTAATTTGTCACAGTTGGTCTTCTCTACTTTCTGAAAAGTAAGTAGAGTTAAAAAAAAAAGTAATTCCCAAAAAGTAATTCCCACTCCTTCCTTAGAGTTCAGTGTTCTTGATTATCTTTGTCTCTTTGAGCTCTACCCTGTCACCCCGTCTTTGTCTTTCTCTTCTGTATGCATAACAATCATAATAGGATTCCTATTTAAATAAATACAACTTTTTAATCAGACTAAGGGCAGGCCTCTTAAAGTGAAGTATCTTAGTGAGGAACCCAGAAATATACCTTGTAGCAAGTTTTCTCTGAGTGAGTCTTATGCTCAGTAAAGTTTGAGATTTGTTACCTGAAATGATGGGCTACTTCAGGGTTCCTGCACTTACCTGTTTCAGACACACCAAATTGATCTCTGCTGTTGAAAAGGGCATTGAACTTCTTCTGGCCTCTCTTGTCTCAGTCAGTTCCAATCTCACTCCTGACTCTCAGACTTCCATCTCCCCTTGGAGGACTCACAAACACCTCAAATGCCCTTTAAGCCTCCTCTTCCCCCTGTCTTTCCTCTTTCCGTGATTGGCATTGAGCCTGACCGCTGCCAGAACCAGAAACTGGGAGGTGCTCCTGATTTCTGTGCTTTCCTACTGTATTCATTCATTCATGAGCTCCTGCTTATTCTGCCTTCTAAATATCCACATTCCACTCACTTCTCAATAGTACCAGTGTCACTAGCCTTCATCTCGCCACATCATCTCTCATTGAAATTATTACAACTGTAATTTTCATGTTTCCCCTGTCTCTATTAAAGTCCCATTGTAACTGAGTACCCTCATTTTTCTAAGAGGAAGAGAGCAAGTTATTTTTTAAATTAATTTCTTCTTCTCTCTTTCCTTGTTCTTCCCTGTTTTCCACTTCTTTCTTAGCTCTTTAGAAATGCAGTTACAACCTTTACTTTCGCTTCACCAGACACTGCCTACATGGCAAGCTTACCTAACTACGGTCTCACTTAGAAGCTCCAGAGCTGAAACTCTGTCTCCCCAGGAGATTCTCTCAGTTGACATCAGTCAATTTGCATCCTAAAGTATGCCCATGATGGAACTCCGTCCCACCTGGAGAGTATCTCAGATTATGGTGACTTTAAAACCTGCCACTACCTATGATGACGCCAGCTGGACCACCTGGTAGATAAGGCACCAAAGTGAGTCACACAGGCCCCGCATCTGCTTGCTTCCTCCCCTGAATGCCATTCATGGCCAGTTCCCCTTTAAAAGCCCCTGCATTCTGCCCTCAAAGCAAAGCAGTACCCTTAAAGGTGGGAGCCTGTACTACTCCCCCTAAGCTAAGCTGTGGAATCAAGTCATTTATACCAGACCTCACTCCTGTTAAACGGGCTTCTGTCAGTGGTGAGTGACTGAACCTGCATTTCGATTATACCATATGCATTCTTCTTCTAAGGTGTTAATTTAATTCTCTCACCTTGAGTAAAAGCTTTCCACAGTTCTCATTTGTTTTTAGTGTAAAATAGAAATCCCTTCCTGTGGCTCAGAATTTCCTGCATAATCTAATCATTGTCTATTTCTCTGATTTGTTTCTTACTATGCCTAGTCTCATACTTTATAATGGTTCTATTAAAGATTTTGTTTCCATATTGTTTCTTGCATGGGATTTTAAGTAGAGTACCTTTTCTTCTTGGAGTCCTATTCACCATCTTTAACCTGATCATTTCTGCTCTATATTTAGGTCTCACTTCCTCTGGAATGGCTTTCTTCCCACCTCTGGGTTGTGGGCACAGCATCACAGCAGTGTCCCAAACAAGGAGGAAGAAGGGGTGGTGTCAGCCAGATCTATTCTAACCTTCTCTTTCTTTCAAAGTGTTTTTCAGAATTGGGGTCGAATAGCCACCTGTAGCTGCAAGGAAGGCTAGGAATAAAAGCGTCTTTCAAAGGAAATGAGACATCAAGGTCAGTTCAAACAGATCATGATTCATCACTCAGACCAAACAAATTGTGGCTGAGAACATAGATGGCATCCTGTTATCAAGAAAGAAGGGAAAATGGCGTAAGGGGAGGCAATCAGCAGTGTTTACTGGGCTTTTCCTTGCAGATTGACACCACAGGGAGTTGCCTAGCTGGCCTACTCCCTCATCTAGCTCTATTTGTGCACACACCCCCTCCCCAGCCTCAGGGCTGTTTCCAAAGTAAGAAGTAAATGCCCTCAGGGGTCTCCCAGTGACGCTTAATGTCTAGGCATCTTGTGTTTGAGCCTGCTAAGGGAACCTCTTGCTACTCTGCATTCTGCTGTTTCTGGAGCTGAAGAAACACTGCTTAAAAGGATTAATTTGGCTGGTGCTCCAGAGAATTTGGAAGGTAAACAACTGTTTCTTTTTTGTCAATATGGCAATTAAGAATGTCAAGATTAAAGAAAGAAAAGTAAATGCAGCTTTTATTTCTACAGTAGACTGATAGGCAAGTGAGTCACTGAATAGGTAATACGTGCTAGAAGAGTTTGGCTTAACAAATCTAGTTCAGGGATAAAATTCTCTCTTCCCTCAACTATCTTATATGCCAAATACCTGAACTCTACACAGACAGAAGCTTGACGATTTAAAATCTGAATTTTGTGTTCATTTGATTGCGGTGTAAAATATTTTTATGCTAGAGATGCAAATCTGCATGAAAATTTGGTTTCAAATAAAGCTGATTTTTTTTTCTGTAGCCAGAAATGTTACTTTTTGTTTTATGATGACTAAGGAAAATATAAATGTATATACACATTATTAATGTAAATGAGCTAATGGAAGTATTAGCGGGTGATACAAAATCACATTCTCACTGAGGGAATACTAGATTCAGCTATCAATTTACCTATTAGTGACCTTGGAAAACTGCTTAATCTTTCTGAGACTGTTTCTCTCTTCTTTAAACAACAATAGTAATGCCTCCATCTCCACTGGGTTGTTGGAGACTGTGTGACCCCCCCCGAATGTACGACCCCCCTTCTGTCGTCCTTTCCCAGTTGTCTAGTCCCAAGTAACACTCTGAGAGCCGAAGGCCGAGTCCAGGTTTATTGGGGTCTATGGGCAACTCGAGCGGGCGGAGAGAGGGACAAAGGGAGAGCTGCGCCCAGCGGCTGGGGCTGGGTGATTTTATAGGGATGGGGAGGCCTGCAGTTGAGGTGGCGGTGAATGGTTGGTAAATGATCAGGATGGGTGGAGAGGGG
>CAUYLG010037185.1:0-14627 GCA_963573385.1 Cacajao melanocephalus | reverse complement strand
AAAAAAAAAAAAAAAAAAAAAAAAAAAAGAAGTTACAAACAAAAATTACATTAAAAGCTGTCTTATATGTTTACCTTTGTACATACTTTTATCAGTGTTCTTTTATTCTTTGTGTGGATTCAATTTATTATCTAGGATACCTTCATTTTATCCTGAAGGATTACCTTCTGATGAGAAGTGAGCTCTAAATCTTACTAAGAATTGCTTATACATGAGGAATTGCTTCTCTCTTGCTGCTTCCAAGATTCTTTGTCTTTATCTTTTGAAAGTTTCATTATGATGTGTCTTGAGGCTGATCTCTTTGAATTTATTCTGCTTAAGTTTATCAAGCTTCTTGGATGTGTAGATTTATATCTTTCAACAGGTTTGGGAAGATTTTGTTCATTATTTATTACAATATTCCTTCTGCCTCTTTGTCACTACTCCTTCTTGGATTCCCATTACGCATATATTGCTATGCTTAATGTCATGCAGGTCTCTGAGGCTTCATGTCTTTTCTTTATTCTTTCAATTATTTTTCTCCTGGCTGTGTGATCTCTATTGACATATCTTCAAGTTTGCTTCTTCTGCTGCTCAAGTATGCTGTGAAGAGTTTCTTTTGGTAAATTCTGTATTTCCACTACACTGTTCTTCTTAACTCCAGAATTTCTACTTGATTCTTCTTTATCATTTCTGTGTCATTTTTAATATTCTCTGTTTCTTGAAACAGCATTATCATCCCTTTTTTAGGCCTTTAGACGTGGTTTTCTTTAGTTCTTTGAATATTTTTAAAATAGTTGATTCAAAGTTTTAGTTGAGTAAGCCCAATGTCTAAGCTTCTCAGGGACAGTTTCTATCCTGTGAATGGGTAATACTTTCTTGTTTCTTTGCCTGTCTCATAGTTTTGTATTTAAAACTAGGTATTTTAAATAATATAATGTGACAATTCTGGAAATATATTTCCCCTCTTGCGGATTTGTTGTTGTTTGTTGTAGGTGTAGCTAATTGTTTCTGTAAAGTCTCTATTCTTTGTCATTATGGCCATTGAAGTCTCTCCTTAGTTAGCTTAGAAGTCAGCTAATAATTAGAGATTTCTTTCACTACTTGGAACCAGTAAGTCTTCAGGCTTAGCCAATGGACCCAGGGCAGGTTGAGAGACACCTTCAATACTTAGCCAGGCAGTTGACAATATGACCTCACTTAATTAATTACAGCTTCAAAGACCCTATTTCCAAATAAGGTCAAATTATGATGTTCTGGGTAGACATGAATTTGGGGGCCCCGAATTCAACCCAGGATAGAGTCAGACAGACCTACGCTGGCGCCTTGGCCCCTTCCTAGCTGTGCGACCTCATAATCCTCATTCCTCCAGTAATAATGATGTCTAATTAGAGTGACAGTACCTCCTAGTATATCCCAGACAGTCTTGCTGTCCTGAAAGAATTTTTAATTCTGTCCCTATTTACTTTCAAAAGCATTTCAGTTTGAACAATACATTCATGCTATGTGCAACGTGTGTGGATTTCCTAACATACAGAAGGCCCTAAATAAATGGCAGTATCATTAATAAAAGAAGCAGCATTTAGGACTGGGGGAAAGGCTTTTCTGTAACATAGAATGCGAAGGCTGAGCCCACAAACAGTTAATAGCTGGAGCCACTATCCAAAAAGGCCCTTCCTTCTTCCTGTGCCGTGCAGAAAGGAACATAAGTCAGGCAGTGATCGGAGTTTTCAGCAGTCACCCAGGTGAACTGCCGCACCTTCGGCAGCTGTGAATATTAACTGCACAGCAACACCAAGTGTATTTACGTTATTAATTAAAGGGAGGCACGGAATCCTGTTCACCAGTTTTTCTCCTGGCTTAGCGCAGTCTTGAAAATGGTACAGCTTTTAAAGTTGGGTGAATTCATGAAAGAATTATAAAGACCTTTCCCACATCAAAATCCACTGTACGCAAGTGTGGTGGCTCTGGCTCTCCTGGAGGGACAGATTCTAAATCAGTGATCCTTAGCACCTGCTCCTTGAAACTTGTGCATCCAAATCAGCAGGGGCTTTGCCAAACATGCAGTCTGCAGGGCCCCAACCCATACTTACTGGATAGGAACATCTGCAATAGAGCCCAGGAATTGGATATTCATATAACGGCCCCTGCAATTCACATCCACACTTGCACGTAGGAATGGCTGGGTAAGGTGCTCTTTAGGAAGTTGTCCTCCTCTGAGTAAAATTGAGGAATTCAGCTCCAACAGGGAGAAATCAAGAGGAAGTTCTGGGCCCTACCACACTGTTTTTATCTATTTATCACCAAAAGCGGATTTTAAAATAATCCCCAAAGACTCTTGACTACCATTTTTCTTATCAACTTAACTACTTAACTCTGTGAGGCACTGCATTTTTAAATCAACTAATGGGACAGTATTCCATTTCTCTGTGGCTCTAGAACTCTGCTATCCAATAAGGCAGCCACTAGCCACAGGCAGCTGTTTAAACTTAATCAAAAGTAAATGAAATGAAAAATTCAGCCCCTCAGTGCACTAACCAGGGCCAAGTGCTCAGTAGCCACAGGGCTGGCTCCCACATTGGCCAGTACAGGTGCAGACTCCTTCCCTCCCACATCAAGACCTGTTGGACAGCACCTCGAACAGCGTGCTGAGCGTGGCTGCACATCAGAATCACCTGGGGGCTTCCAAAACCCCCAGGCTCAGGCCGCAGCCCTAGACCTATTTAATCACAGCCTCTGGGAATGGGACCCAGGACGTTTTGATTCTTGCCCCAGAATCACCTGGAGAAAGTGTGAAAGTAGAGGTTGCTGGGCTGTACCCAGAATTTTGGATTCAGTCTGCGTGAGAGCAACTTGCATTTTTAGCAAGCTCCCAGGTGAGGCTGACGCCCCTGGTCCAGAGAGCACACTGCAGTCACCGTCTTAGGTAAAGCTAAACCTTGAGTTCTGCCTTTGCACCTATAGAGCACCTGATGGTCACCTCTGGCCTTGCCCACCTCCCCTTCCTTGAAAGCTCAGCAGAGCAAGCAGAGAGTCTCTAGGCTACGCCCCCTGAGAAAAGGCCTCCAAAGGCCTGCAGCTACCCAAGGCTGAGATCCAGCATCCAGTTGAAAGGAAGCTTCTCTTTTTCTTCCGGCTCTCCTTCCACCATGTTTTTCTTTTCCATCATTCCGAAGTCCCTGCTGCTGTGGGCTCATCACTCTTCTTCCTCTAGTGTTAGCTGCAGGAATGACTGGGCACAAGCAATTGCCCTTTACAAATGCCTCCTGTGGATTCTTTGAGTCCCAAAGTCCATTGAGTGTTCTCGGTCTTCTTCCTGGTCCCCAAGAAAATCAAGCTAACGGATTATCTGTCAAGACGGTGGCTCCAGCCTTGTGCAGCCTGAAACTTCCGGGAGCCAGAGCTCCGCTTTTGCATAGGTAGACCTAAAATAAGACTGGTCCCGCAGGGATGCAGCCAAACAGCCTGTGATAGACTGTCTCCATCCAAATCGGCTCCAGAGCTTCTCCTCACATTACTGTTGGGTCCTATTCAAAGGATGATCCGAAACACACGAACTCTCCCAGCAGGATTTCCTTCGCTGCTGCACCTGCTCCCAGCTCATCTCATCTCAGTGTGGTCCTCTCCTCACTCCACGCCCACAGAGCATGTCAGAGTATGACCGCCTGCTCCTCACTTACCCAGAATGTTCCATTTTTTTAAAAATGTAGGTTCTCAAACCTCGTCTCAATTTCTGTGCCTTAAAGAAATGAAGGATAATTATTTTTCTATTTGAATTCACTTAAACTTAATTCTTAATTCACTTAAAGCTTAATTTCACTAAACTCTAAATCTTAAGGGCTATTTTGAAGCAATACATTTCACTATTTCTTAATATCTATTTTTTATTGGTGTGTTAAAGTACAAAATAAGCAAATCCTACCACAAACCAGAAAAATTAATTGAATCATTGGAAATCATGTGTTAAATGGGAGTCTAACACTTCTGTCAGCCTCTGAAAGCGCTAGGAAGCGAAGGAGCAGCTCATGGGTCCTGTTCCAGTGCTTTTGTATAATAATGTCAAATAATAACAAATGAAAAACAAAATGTACAAAAGGGTAACAATATAATCGTTCAGGTTTACCATCAGACATGCTCGCCTATGGAGTATTTCTTGAATTCTAGCCCTGAATCGACTTCATTTCATAGCATAGTATAAAATGTTTATCAAGTCTCTCCTCTGTCTCGCAGGGACTTGCATTTCAGATCGGATGGTGCTCTTCACGTCTGTCCAGCAGCAAGAGAATCCTTGTATGCTGCTGAAAAATTAAGGGCCTCGGAGCAGAGTTTAGTTTATCTTTCATTTCAAAGCACTCCTTAGATATCTGCAAATTAAATCCCCTAATTTGGTGAGGATGGCCAGCTTCCCAAATCACAAGGCTTTTCCTTGGATTCTAACAAAGCAAGCCAGCCCTGCGGAAGCCAGGGTGCGCATTCTGGCTCCAGGCTTCTGAGCAGTCTTTCTCCCCACGCTGCAGCTTTTCTGTTAGGAAGTCAGAGAGAAGGAAAGAGAACTATTTCCAATTCAATCATGAGTATGTCCACACAGCATTGAAGACAGACCTTTGTCCTGCTGCTTTACAAACTTTCAATGTGAATTTTCCTTCTTATGAGGACTCATGTACTTTGTTATCCTGGAAAAAAGAAACCGCCCTAAGCACCCTGAAGTGAGGCTTTCACCTGATACTCATTTTCTTCTTCGTTATAAAGGCTATTGTTTGTTTGAACAAAGAAATAGGAGCCATTGGTAGCTGTTTACATTATAGGAATGAGGGCAGCGATGGGGGAGGAGAAGGGACCTTTTCATTAATGAGCTGGGGACATTGATTATGGAGACACGCTAAAGACTAAAAGCCATGCCTATATTTCTCCATTCTGTCCGTGCAGGCAATACACGCTGTTTCTCATCTGTGAAACACCACTCACATATTTCAGGGAGCTCTAGGCTGAGTGTCAACATTTAGATTAAACAAGCAGGGTCTGATTTTTAAAATAAAACAAGACAAACCCTTGAACTCTAGGACCAGGCATGGCCTACTGTCTTGTCATACTTGAAAGAGTCTGGGTTGAGCACCCAAGGCCCCTGGGCACATCTGTGGATGTGGGGTCTCAGGCTCAACCCACTCGAGGAGCAGGGGGCTTTTAGAAGGTGGCAGCCTCCTATACAAAACAGGCTTCTAGTAAATATTTATAGAACAAAGACATGAATGAATTTCTCTTGAATTAAACATGATACGTTTGTAAAGAGCATAGTTCACTTTCATTTCCGTGACTCAAAATCCCGCTGAAAGTGTTCTTCCGAAACCTCAGAGCAGGCAAGCTTCCTGTGCTTGGAAACTCCCTGGAGACACCTCCACTCGGAGTAAGCAGCAGAATTATCTGCACACTCATAGCCTTGCAGTCAGAGTATTTTTATTGAAAAAAAAAAAAGCTGTTTGTATGAATAGAAAACGATGATTTCATGTGGACAGCTTTCTCCTGCCACCCACTAATGTGTCATCAGATCGGATCATGGGCTTGTTTCAAGCCCAGAGGAAAAGTTACTCCAATCAGATTAAAAAAAAAAAAATCTTTTGGGAACAAACTGGTAAATGGAAGAAAGGGAATAGTAACAAATACAGATTGAATACACAGCAGGTCCACACTTTTACTATCAGCGTTTTTAGCTGACCAGGTAATCAAAGCATAAAACAAAGGGTGATTTGTCAGAGTGTATGCTGTTGTCCCTGAACCAGTGAGGAGTTGCTGGACTAATTCGCTTCATGTGGGAATCGGTGTTTACCATGTAAGGATCCTAAGAGAAAGCACAAGATTTTCAAACTGGAAAACATAAATAATAACGCGTGTTGCCACTAGAGCAGTGGCCCTTTGCTGTATTTCCCTTCTCAATGGAACAGCCTACATTTCAAAAGACAGTTTCCTTCCGCATGTAAATATTTATTTTCTCGTGCCGAGGAGCTGCCAGGAAGTACTAAAGCACCCCGTGTTTAGAGCTTCAGAAACAAATTGCTCCTGCACACGTCTTGAGTCACTGAATTCTGTTGAGCTCTCTGCCTCTACACCAGGACTTCATTAATCTTTTCTCTTTTGTCAGAAAAATAGAAGAGCTTTTCATTTATTGCTTCTAGGAAGCCAGGTGCACCGCAGTGGAGTCACGGCAGAATCACTGCGTTGTGCGAATATTTATTGTTTGATTATTGAGCACCTACCCTGTGCAGGGCAAGATGGGGGTGGGGCACCCAGGCGTCCACTCTCCTGCAGAAGTCCTGGGTCCCAGGCCACATCTTTGGGGCCACCTTGACCTGGGAGGGTTCTGGCTTTTCAATGACACCCATGCTTAAATCTCTCAGTGATTTAAAAAGCTCCTCTGTGAGTCCCAACTGCTAGGTTGCCAGCCAGGAAGAAAGTTCCCAGAATTTTCAGTGGCTGAAGTTCTGGGCAAACAGCATTTGCACAAGGAGGGAGCAAAGAAGTGGTGCAGGGATGGGGGAGGAAGGGGTGCAGGGAGGGGTGAGGAAGGGGTACAGGGAGGAGTGAGGAAGGGGTGCAGGGAGGGGTGAGGAAGGGGTGCAGGGAGGGGGAGGAAGGGGTGCAGGGAGGGGGAGGAAGGGGTGCAGGGAGGGGTCTCAAAGTGCCTGTTGGCATCAGTTTAGGAGTGTGCTTAGGTTGTAGGTAGATGTTAAGATGATTTTAAGAGTGAAATTGAAATTTTGGCATTTTGCATGGACTCCTGACTAAAGCTCTTTGGTATATCGACTTAAAAGCTCTTCAGATTGCCAGGATTCTGCAGCTTGGAGGACAACTTTGGAAAGGTTAAATGAGTCCATTTTCTGAAGCTTTCGTCAGCAGGAGCCCGTGATTCTCTGCCCTGCTGGGGAAGGAGGGGGAGCGGAGTCCCCACAGATCCCCTGCGTGTCTCCCTCCGGCGAGCCTGTCTCCCGTCCCGGAGACAGAAGCCTGCCCCGCGGGTGCGCACTTCCACGGGGGCGCGTCGTCGGCGAGGAAGGCCGGACGGCCTCTGTGGTGTGGCCACAGCCTTTCAAGGCGTTTTAGCAACCTCTGAAAGGAGAACGCCAAACGGGAGCCCAGGCCTGCAGCAGGGGGCGCGCCGGGCCCCAGAGCAAAGACAAAGACCAGAGGCGAAGTGGTGGGGAAAGGGGCCTGCGCCCAACTCGGGCTCCCCGTGGGCGTTGCGGAGGGGCTGGCGGCTGCGGGCCGGCCTCCCTCCCGAGGTGGGGAGAAGGGCGTCTTCCCGGGGTGCTTTCCACCCTGTGCCAGTCGCTGGGAACACATCCCTGAGCCCGCAGACGGCTGCGCTCCCAGCACCTGCGTGGCACGCCACGGTGGTAGGCAGGCCTGGGCCCTTCCCCTTCAGGCCTGAAACCCCCGAGCTCCTCTCCCAGCTGACCGGGCCTTCCCTTTTCATCCCACTTCCTCTGCCTCCCCGCCCCCGCCCCACACTCACAACGGGTGACCTCCTTCCAGCGCTGTGAAGTGACTTGGGTGAAAAGGGGGCCAGGGCCAGAGGAACAGCGCCTTCCCGCTCTCAGGAACTCGCAGGCACAGCACTGCTCACTGGCTGCCAGCTTTTGTTTTTAAGAAACACCATATCTTTCTGGTAGCACAGGCCACACTCAAGTTCAGGGTGTTAAAACGTTGTGGAGCAGCCTGTCCCTTTCGCGCCAGGGCATTCTTTCTGTTTAGCGCCATGGGCACGAGCGAGGTCTCCCAGTAGCCACGCAGGGCGCAGTCCTCCCACAGGGTGTGTGTGCTCCTCCCAGGCGTGGATGTGCACACATCTGCAGCCTGCTGTTCCAAGGCTGCTAGAAAATAGCAGAGCACGGTTGGTAGAATGGCTAGAACAGACCTGCTGAGCCAGAGGAGAGAACCTAATCAGTCTACAGAACGTTCTCAGCTCACCAGGGTGGTGGACAACAGGAACGTCCCAGGTCCCAGACACTCGAAGGCCAACAGAGAAGAAAAAGCGGCCTGTGATTCAGTGGGCTCACACAGTGGAAGCCAGCGTCTCTGTGTCACCACCGAGACACGAGTCTGCCCACACAAGGCCAAAGGCCACACCGGAGCCAGCAGCGGATACCACACGCTGCCTTATCACCTGGTCGTGTGACCTGAGCATTAGGGTATTTCATCCGCATTTTTACTTTCCCTGCCACGTAATCAGGTCTTTCCAAACCTTTAAAGGGTTAGCTGAGAAAAAAAAATCAAACCCAAGTTTGGCATTACGTTTCCTGTGTATTTTCAATCCATTACAACAGAAACCCAAAAGAGGAGGGGAAAATTAGGAGTGAACTTCTCTGGTATTTTTCTCCTGTGCCCCAACGAACCCACGTCTTCCTCCTCCTTCCCACCAGAGCCGGGAAAGCTCCCAATGCTGTGATTACGGTATACTCGGTTGGATACATTTTCTTCTCTTTTTAACGTAAGAGTTTTATTTCAGAGAGAAGCACAAAGCTCTGACTGTAGTGAACAAGGCAGGGATGTGGGGACTCTGAGACCTTCAGGAGGAAACAAACTATATCAGCTTTTGATTAGGAGGACACTGTGGCCCCAGCCCTTGGGTTCTAACTACCCTGGCAGAGGCTCCTGGAGGCCTCCTCCGGCCACATTCCTGCTGCCTCCCTCTCAGGCCCTGCCACTCTTATTCCATCATCTCCACAGCCTAAGCCTCCCTCCTCCACGCTGGGTCAGTTTACCTCCCATTCCCAGTGCGGCCATAGCCACGGCCCCTTGACCCACCTCCATTCTGACTCGGTAACCACCAACTCGGAGTGACCGCATTCACATGTCATCCATTCAATGTGCATTAAATGGCTATTGTGTGCCAAGTACAGTCCCCACACTTGGGGTGCAGTGGGCAAAGGAGAGCCCCCAGCTCATTGTCACAGGCTTCTGATGGCTGCTTCTCGGTTTAGCCTCAGGTGGAATTGCCAGCCTTGGTGACAGGGGTTCCCATACATCCATGCGTCCAACGCCGGGGAGACCCACCTCAGTGGGACGAGTGCCTCGTTCCTCACCTGTGGACTCTGCAGTCCCGCGGAGATGCCAGTTCTCCCCAGTTCTCCCCAGAATGAGGCAGAGCTCAGGGAAACACTGGAGTCAAGCTGAGCCCCCATCTTTCTGCACCCCTCTCCACCCATTACCTTCTCTAGACTGCATTCTGATCTCTTCCCACGAACCCCCTTTCTCATTCCTACAACACAAGCTCACCTCTCCACACTTTAACAAACCAACCAACCAAGAAACAACAGAGCCCGCTGTGTCCGTTTCGCACCCCCACATTGAAAGGAATAGTTCCCACTCTTCTCTCCTACTGCCTCTTAGATCCGTGTAACCTGACGTCCAGCTGAAACCTTCTGCCGTTATGCATAATTGCTTTGTCAAAGATTACAGTGACCATGTGACCTAACGTTTATTTTAAATTTGGGTTTAGCATTCATTCGCCGAGTCACTGTGTCCTTCCTCACAACTCCTGTGCACGCCACCCACCTTCCTGTGAACTGTCACCGCATTGGTAAAGGTCATGAGAGTTGATGCCTGGGGCTGGGTGTCCTAAACCGGGAGGACATGCCAAGGACCCCTGATGGAGCAGAGGCAGAGGTGGGTTCAAATCCAAGTATAAGACCAGATTCTTAGCATCTGGGGCCCCAAAACCACAGAAGTCCAGGTCTACTCGTTACCCATTGTTACATAACACTCACCCAGCATTTAGAGGCTTAGACGACCATCAGCACGGGTTACCTCGCACGGTTTCTGCGGGCTGGGATTCAGGAGCACCTCAGTGGGGTGGTGTGTGCTCAGGGGCTCCCACAAGACCACAGGCACGTTGTGGCTCAAGCTGACGGCCTGAGGGTGGCTTCCAGGCCAGTTCAGCCGCACTTGGGGTCCCCCAGGGCGACCCCTCTGCCCTCAGGATGCAATGCTGTCTTCCTCCAGATTGGGAGCTCAGGCAACACAAGGCGGAAGCTGCAACATCCGCAATACCATCGTTCTGCATGGCCTGTGGCAACACAGGTCCTCTCTGTTAGGGGTGAGATGGCACTACACAGATGTGAACGCTGGCGCGAAGCTCGTTGCGTGCCGTTTGGAGGCCACAGGGGGATTAAATGGGACTCTGGAAGGGAGAGGGAAAATGGTTTTAGGAGAACCTGGTAGTGGTTTCCAAACATTTTATTTTATTTTTCTTGTTCCTTCTCTCCTTCTTCTTATTAACGTTTTTTGAGATGGAGTCTCGCTCTGTCACCCAGGCTGGAGTATAGTGGCACGATCTTAGCTCACTGCAATTTCTACCTGCCGGGTTCAAGTGATTCTTCCGTCTCAGCCTCCTGAGTAGCTGGGATTACAGATGTGTGCCACCACACCCGGCTAATTTTTGTATTTTTAGTAGAGAGGGGGTTTCACCATTTTGGCCAGGTTGGTCTCAAACTCCTGAGGTGGGTGAGTCACCCACCTCAGCCTCCCAAAGTGCTGGAATTACAGGTGTGACCCACCACCCCCTGCCTATTTTTCTTATTATTTTTTAAAGCAGAATTATTTGGTCCAAAATCCCTGTTATCAGACTCACAGTTTATATCCCAATGAAAATACAGGCATCCTAGCTGAAGCCACGATGGGCTGAGGCTCACCTCCCCATGCCCTGCCTTCTCCATCACCCAGTCAAGTGGTCTCAGAGACTTCTTCACAGGACAAAGACTTCAGCCCGCAGGCTGGGAGGAAGCAGGCTTGCAGCGCTGGGACACCGTCCACTAGCAGCACTTCTTGGAAAGCCACTAGGCAGTATTGATCAAGATCTGAAACACACATGCTGCTCTTGGGACCAGAGCAGCACACGTGCCCTTCCTCTAAGGCCTCTCCCCCAGCAGCCTCAGGCCCTCCCCCTGTAGGGCCCTGGGCCTGTTCCAGACCCTTCCCATCCCCCTTCCACCTTCCCTGACTCCCTGCCCCTCCGCATGTCCCTCCTCCTACCTCTTAGCACCTCCCTGCTGACAGATGCCTCTCTGCCTGGGTCCCTCTGTCTCCCGCTGCAGAACACCAGCCCCGGGCGCTTGTTTGCTTCCTGCAATATCTCTGGCATCTAGAACAGCATCTTGTTATGGAGACTGCGGTTCCCATCAGCATCTGTTGACTGGTGAACTGGAGGGTCCTTTGCCCTGAACACCCATTCCACATCTCCAAGTGGCTGCTAGATGTTTCTTTCTATATGATTGGCCAGCACCCTTAATCAACATGTTCAAATAGCAAACATACCCAACAAACCCTCACCATCTCCCACTCACGTTTTCATAGCCCAGCCCCAGGTGGAGGAGGGAGTGGAAGGTCTCCAGCAACTTCCTTCCCCGGCCATCCTACACCGCGTGCACAGACATGCTTGCATCAATTCCAGGCTTCCAGAGACTGGCCTGAGGTACCACTAAACAAACCCAGAGAGAGACAAGAGCCACAGCCACGTGTGGACCAGACGCACATGGGGAGACCGCACGCTGCTTGCAGATCCTACAAGACATGTAATGAAATCGCCAGACCTGTGAGGCTCAACAATCCTAAATGGGTCTGACTCATCTTGGGGCCCATTTGCAGAATCATAGAAGAAAATGTACTTGAGGAAACAGAGGAAAAAAGACTGAGAACAAAATAAAATGTCAGTGAAATGAAATGTCCGATGTGCCTTTGCCTTTCCATCTTCCAGGCAGAAAGACCCCAACAGGGCCAACTGATCACTCAGATGCTTTTAGGGTTTTTTTTTTTTGGGGGGTACAAATTCGAGGCTAGAGATTCCTTTGCACAAATTCATTTCCAGAAGGCAGAGAATTTCCCTTTGGTTTTTATGCAATCAGAAGAGAAACCAGAATATATAATGAAGTGCTTAAATGATACCAACTTAATTTTGAACTGTTGTGGTTCATTTTTTTTTAATCTTTATACTTGGAGAAAATCTGAGAATTCAGGCTTCTACTGTGGCAGGAAGCAGTCCCTAGACCACCCAAGACTGTGCAGCTGGCTCCCAAACCCCCGTTTTGAGACTTTTACCTTCTAAAGTAACTTTAGATGGTACTTTTTCCTGTAACCTAAAGGTATGTAGCCTGTCTCTGCATCTACGTATATGTCTGTGTAGCTGGGTGAGCAGCGAGGACTGTCTTCAAACTGCTCACATGTTTCTCTAGAGCATAAGAAAGCAAAGAAAGCAGGGCGTTCAGGTGCCTATAAAAATGGAGGCATGAAAATCACCACTGAGTGTGGAGGGGAGGGGCTGCAGGATCAGCCAGGCTGGCTCTGCAGCCGGAAGCAGCCAAGGCAGGTTGCTGGTAAGGGAGAGGCGGGGCTTGCACGAGACCGCCTGGTCCAAGGCTGGAGTCCTAACCCTTCTGCTCTACCTCCCTCCACTGTAACAAACATCTCATTTAGGAACTCAAAGCCTAGTGGAGAGATTTGGATTTCAGTACTAACGGCCTCCTTCTGTTTTAGCGATCTCCTTCAGTCTTAGCTTCTGCACTGACGGACAGGCGCAAATCTGCTCACCTGAAGAGCTGTTTCACAATTGCACCTGGCGCAAGTCCCAGCACTCAGCTGGTGCTAGATGGATGCTAGTGCTTCTGCTGTGGGCTCCGATGATAACCAGGCTGATGGTCTGTGCCCATCTTTGTGTCCCCTGCCTCCATCCGTTTTATCATAATTGCTTGCAATGTTTTACAAGTTTGTCAGGAGCAAGGCAAGGGGAGAGGCGTTCTTGCTGAAATATCCCCTCCAAAACTCATGTTGAAACTGAATTCCCAATGTGGCAGCACTGAGAGGGGGGCGTTTAAGAGGTGACTGGATTAATCCACTCATGGACTAATGGGTTAATGGATTAATGGGTTATCATGAGAGGGGAATGAGTGGCTTTATAAGACAAGGAAGAGAGGTTGAAGCTGGCACGTCTGCATGTTCACATGCTCAGGCCCCCTCCGTGGAGCCCTGCCCTGGGGTTCTGTAGTGAGTACCAGGAGCGAGAAGGCTCTCACCAGATGCCACACCTCCACCTTGGATGTCTCAGAGGCCTCCATAACTGAAATAAATAAATTTCCTTTTCCATAAATGATCCAGTTTCAGGTATTTTTTTTACAATCAATTGAAAACAGACTAAGACAGCTGGGAAGAGGGGGTATGGGTCCAGGGAGCAGACCGGTATCAGCAGTAGCGGGAAAGCGAGAACACCCTCCCGGTGCCCTGGCCAGGGAAACACCACTGTCGCGCCTCCCGGCTCTCACAATTCCCCTCTGATGCCATCTAGTCCATCTCTTTCCACCTTTCCTCAGCCCTCTCCAGTGAACACCTTCTCCAGCCCTGTCAAACCCTGGGCACCCTGCCTCTCTGTGCTCTGAGATGGGGCTTCAGGGGAAGGAGGCATCACCGTCACCTACGCTCACTCAGTCATGAGCTTTTGGGCATGGCTCAGTGGCACTCTCTGCCTCTCTGTGTAACTCAGGGGCACATTTTAACCTGAGGCCCCCACCCCCTCTCTCCACCGGACCTGTGTGCAAGTATGAAAGAATGTGCTTGCCTTGAGACCCTGCCTCACTGTAAAAAGAATTCCCCTCCCCTGATGTCCAATTCAAAGAGCTGTCAGGGCATTATGTGGTGGGGCAGGAAGCCAGGTGTGCAGGCATCTGTAGGGTAGAGGGGACTCATTGGCGCCCCAGAAAGTGAACCAACCACCCAGTCCTCCTCTGCCTTCCAGTGGCGCCCCAGAAGGCGAACCAGCCACCCAGTCCTCCTCTGCCTTCCAGTGGTGCCCCAGAAGGTGAACCAACCACACAGCCCCCTCTGCCTTCCACTGCCCACACTTCACCGAGACTGAATGTCAGTGAGTGTATACTCCCGTCCAAACGTACCAATCGCAAAAGTCTTCTCTTTCTAGATGGAGGAGGAAATTCCAGTTTGAATCCCTGTCCTCGTCTGGAGAATCAGCATGACCAGGGTGCAAGGATGCCACTCCTGGCCCTCCAGTCAGCAGACCACACCCGTGGAGGGTGTCTGCTCGCCTTCAAGGCTTCGGCCACGCTGGCATTGAATGTCAGGTCCTTTGGGATAACCAGACCCCCAGGCTGCAGTCATGAGAATGCTCATGACCATCACTCCAGGGAGCTCACCACGCACGCACCTTGCCCCTCCACCGCACGCAGACACGCAGGCACACACACAGCACTTTTCTTACCTGATGGACTCTTTCCTCTGACTCACAGCGTTTTTCCCTCGTGTGTAACTGAAACCAAACACTTCCCATATGCACCCCGGGAGCATGTAAGTCCTAAAGAGAGTTGCCTGAGTGCGTACATGGTAAAAACACCTATGTATTAAAAATAATATTTGAAGCCAGAAATATGCCTTGACAGTTTAGAAGAAGAGATTCGAAGGTTTTTTTTTTTTTTTTTTTTTTTTTTTGGGTTTTTAACACAAAAATCTTACTGTTGTTTTTATTTAATGTGTGTCACCTGTATATCCTTTTTGGTGACTTGTTTATTTAAATTTTTTCCCAATGTTCTTATTAGAGTTGTAAGAGTTTTTTTTTTTTTTAATAGATATTCTTGATACAATACAATAAATATAACAGATAA
>CAUYLG010037182.1:0-56836 GCA_963573385.1 Cacajao melanocephalus | reverse complement strand
AAAGGATTTTATTTTTCCTTCACTTATGAAGCTTAGTTTGGCTGGATATGAAATTCTGGGTTGAAAATTCTTTTCTTTAAGGACGTTGAATATTGGCCCCCATCTCTTCTGGCTTGTAGGTTTTCTGCTGAGTGATCTGCTGTGAGTCTGATGGGCTTCCCTCTGAGTAACCCGACCTTTCTCTCTGGCTGCCCTTAGCATTTTCTCCTTCATTTAAACCCTAGTGAATCTGACGATGATGTGCCTTGGGGTTGCTCTTCTTGAGGAATATCTTTGTGGTGTTCCCTGTATTTCCTGGACTTGAATGTTGGTCTGCCTTGCTAGGTTGGGGAAGTTTTCCTGTATAATATCCTGAAGAGTATTTTCCAGCTTGGATTTATTCTCTCTGTCACATTCAGGTACACCTGTCAAACGTAGATTAGGTCTTTTCACACAGTCCCATATTTCTTGGAGACTTTGTTCATTCCTTGTTACCCTTTTTTGTCTAATCTTGCTTCTCATTTTATTTCATTGAATTGATCTTTGACCTCTGATATCCTTTCTTCTGTTTGGTCATTTCAGCTGTTGAAACTTGTGCATGCTTTGCAAAGTTCTTGTGTTGTGTTTTTCAGCTCCATCAATTCACTTATATTCCTCTCTAAGTTGTTTATTCTCATTAGCATTTCATCAAATCTTTTTTCAAGGTTCTTAGTTTATTTGCCTGTTAGAACATGTTCTTTTAGCTCAGAGAAGTTTCTTATTACCCACCTTCTGAAGCCTGATTCTGTCAATTCATCACACTCATTCTCCATCCAGCCTTGTTCCCTTGCTGGTGAGGAATTGTGATCCCTTGTAGGAGGAGAGGTGTTTTGGTTTCGGGTGTTTTCATCCTTTTTGTGCTGGTTTCTTCCCATCGTTGTGGATTTATCCGCCTGTTGTCTTTGTAGTTGTTGACTTTCAGATTGGGTCTCTTAGTGGACGTCCAGTTTGTTGATGATGAAGTTATTTCTTTCTGTTTCTTAGTTTTCCTTCTAACATTCAGGCCCCTCTGCTGTAGGACTGTTGAGGTCCACTCCAGGCCCTGCTTGCCTGGGGATCACCTGCAGTGGCTGAAGAACAGTACGGTTTGCTGCCAGTTTCTTCTTCTGCTATCTTTGTCCCAGAAGGATACCCGCTAGATGTCAGTCTGAGCTCTCCTCTATGAGGTGACTCTTTGGATATATGTGGGTCAGGGAGCTGCTTGAGGAGACAGTCTGTCCTTTATAGGGGCTCACGTGCTGAGCTGTGAGCTCCATTGTTTATTCAGAGCTGCTGGGCAGGTACATTTAAGTCTGCTGCAGCAGAACTCATAAACCCCTTTTTTTTTCCCAGGTGCTCTGTCCCGGGGATTTAGGGCTTTATTTATGAGTTTCTGTTGTGCTGCTGCCTATTTTCAGGGCTGCCCTGCCCAGCGAGGAGGCAGCCTCATCACCATCTGCCTGCAGAGGCTTTGCTGAGCAGCTGTGGGCTCTGCCCAGCTGCTGTGTGAACTTCCTTGCAGTCCTGTTTCTACGGGTATAGTTAGAACTGCCTCGGCAATGGCGGTCCACCTCTATAATGGCAGACTCTCTCTGTAATGGTGGGCTGCCTCGGCAATGGTGGACTACCTCCATAATGGTGGACTGCCTTGGTAATGGAGGACGCCCCTCTCCTACAGAGCTGGACCGTCCCAGGTTCAGCTGTGCTTGCTGTGAAATTCAATCCAGAGCGTTTCAGATTGCTGTTTTTTTGTGGGGGTGGGACCAGCCAAGCCTGATCACCTGGCTCCCTGCCTCAGAGCCCTTTTTTTTTTTAGTTGAACGGGTGACTCTGTGTCCCAGGTGTTCCAGTCACCTGTTGAAAAGGTGCCAGGATCTGTGTGATTTCCCATGCAGTGACCCACTGTGCTGGCTGAAACAGCCACGCTGAGATTTCATGGTGCTTTTTTGCCTGGGAATCTCCTGGCCTGGCTCCGTGTTTCAGTCCCCTTTTTTTTTTATCAGTTGAATGGGTGACTCTATCCCAGGAGCTCCAATCGCCAGCTAAAACGGCACCTGGACCCATATATTTTGTGCAGAGAACCGCCACGCTGGCTGAAACAGCTGCACCGGCCAAAACAGCTACGCAGGCCGAAACAGCCGTGCCGGCAACCCGTGGGGTTCCTCCGCCTGGGAATCTCCTGGTCTGTGGGCAATAAAAATCCATCTGGAAATGCGGCATCCACTCACCCTCTGAGCTTTCGCTGGGAGCTGCAATCCTGAGCTGCTCCTTGTCAGCCATCTTGGATCTGATCTTCAACTCCTTATCTTGTGATCTGCCTGCCTTGGCCTCCCAAAGTGCTGGGATTACAGGCGTGAGCCACTGTGCCAGGCCTAAGAATTTTCACCTCCATCAGTCATTTAATGTAAATTTTATTTATACATACTATACATATTATGCACAATATACATATACAAATAAGTTATATAGCTCAATAAATTTATGCAAAGTATAACCAGCCTCCATATTAAGAAAAAAATATTACAGAACTCCTCCTTGTTTTGCACAGTAAATATGGAACTAGATATGAATATAAATTTGTTTAAATTAATAATTGACATTCAGTAGCCTTCTGAGTTCATTTCTATCAATTTATTTAAAATCATTTTTAGAGCACAGTAATAGAGCTGAGTTTCACACATAATGTTCTTGAGTTTCAACAAAATGTTCTCAAATGCAAATTTTGAAAGCAGACTTATAGTGTCTTGTATTGGCTAGATCATGCAGATAAATCTTTATGAGGCTATCACTTTGATAGGAAAATATATTCAATTATTACTAATTAATTTATTCATTGATAAAAGACAATATTTTCTTTGCTTTTACTAAACCAAACTGGTGCATGCCATACTTGGTCATAATAAATAGAAAATAATCAACATCTTTCTTCTACTAAGCAGAATTCAGGAAAGTTCTCAACTTGAATACACTGTGGTCAGGTTTATAGACTATTAGGCAAGAGATTTAAAGATTATTCCTATACTAATAATACCAAGTGGTGACAAGCATTGAGAAAATAGCTTACACTACTCTGTTTTGTTATAGAAACAACCAGTCAGATTTTATTACTTCCAAAAGTGAATCTCTTTTTTCCTTTTCTTTTTTAAGATGGAGTTTTGCCATTTTTGCCCAGGCAGGAGTACAGTGGCAGGATCTCAGCTCACTGCAACTTCCGCCTCCTGGGTTCAAGTGATTCTCCTACCTCAGCCTCCAAGTAGCTGGGATTACAGGCATGCACCACCATATCTGGCTAATTTTTTTTAGTAGAGATAGGGTTTCACCAAGTGAGTCAGCTGGTCTCAAACTCCAGACCTCAGATGATCCACCTGTGTCAGTCTCTCTAAGTGTTGGGATTACAGGCTTGAGCCACTGTGTCCGGTCAAGTGAACCTTTTTTTATAGACTTTTGTTCTAAGGTAGTCTCTTTTTTAATATTTTGAAGTAATTCATCTATTTTAGTGGCAGTCACTCATTAGCCCTATTGACATACAAAGATTTCTCATAGAATAACATCAAAATAGTAAGAATAGTGCTGTTGACATTAGGCTAAGTACACAAATAAAGAATAAAAGATTAATTT
Organism: Cacajao melanocephalus; assembly: GCA_963573385.1. NCBI lineage: Eukaryota > Metazoa > Chordata > Mammalia > Primates > Pitheciidae > Cacajao > Cacajao melanocephalus. Next base: position 53,221 of record CAUYLG010037182.1, on the reverse strand, counting down.
AATATTGCAAAATATTGAATCTGTAAGGTAAGAGATAGTAGTGAATCTAGCAGTTGAACTAGGTGTAGGCAATTAATGCCAGATTCAAACTAAATAGTAAAGACAAATTAGAAACAGTTGGGAGGAGGGTTTTCATAGACCACTAGGTGCCACTGTTTTGTGAAAAACAGATTAAATGATGTAATTGAAATCTAACTTATATTCCTTTTATAAAAATCACATCTTGAATTGGGATGTTGCTATGTCATAACTCTAAAGTGAGTAAATTTCTTTGTCTCTGGAATTAAACTCGAAAGTAATACAGTATTTGAAATAAGTTATAAAGCCCAAATTTTATCATTATCAATGTAAATTTTTGGCTGTTAAACCTAAACCATCATTGATCTGGAAACAGTGATTCTGAACTGAAAACTTAAGTGGTTTGACTGTATGTAATAAGAGGGCTGCATAAGCATATTTAAACTGTGGCATATTACTTGGGTACAAAATACTTTCTCAGAAAAAGAAACATGATTGCTTACAGAAATTTAGGACTGGGACCACCCATAAGGTAGTGTGAGAAAATTTCTTGAAAGCAGCTGTCTTCAATCCATCAACTGATATTGATCTCAAATTGGATATGAAAGAGTCCACATCAAAACTACAGAGGAGGAGATCATCTTCAGAAGTAACCAACCCATTAATATTAAAATACAGAAGACTCTTTTATTTTAAATATGCTTCATTTTAAAGGATAATTCTACTTATTTTCCAAAATGAACCTAAGCAAAATCATTAATATAATCCTTTAGTGTCAGGCAGAGATATAACTTTTTTCAGTACTTATAGAACTTTGGTGGAAAGCTGTAATAGATGAGTTTTTATATTTTTCTTTCTTCTTCTGTTGGCCTTTTTTTTTTTTTTTTTTTTGGCTCGTAAACAGAATTTACTAGTAAGCGTAAGTCAGATCAGCCTGCCCAAGAAGACAGTGCTGCCAAAAGCCTTCATGAATGCAGAGCCTGCCACTTGTCCAAGGGGCTGTGATTGGGAAGGTACTTGACCCCACAGCCATCAAGGATGAGGTGATTCTCAGCCACTTTGTCTTCAAATTTGTCAGCATTAAACTTGGTGAAGCCCCACTTCTTGGAGACATGGATCTTCTACTATCCTGGGAAATTGAACTCGGCCCTGTGTAAGGCTTCAGTCACGTGGTCCTTGTTCTGAAGCTTGTTGCTGATAAACATGATGACTTGACCAATGTGGAGCCTGGCCACAGTACCCTGAGGTTTTCCAAAGGCCCCTCACATACCCATCTGGAGTCTTTCAGTCCCAGCAAAGGACTACATCTTGTTTATGTGGAGGACATGGAAAGGATGGAGCCACACTCAGATGTGAAAGCTATTTCTGCCACAGTTTTAAACCATGTACTTGTTGGCACAAATATGGGCAGCCTCCAGGGTTTGGAAAGACAGCAGCTCATACTCATCAGACACCATGTGGCCACAGAATGGGAACTCATCCACTTTTGCCTTCTTTCAACCCAGGTCAAAGATACAGATCTTGGCATCAGGAACACTGTGGCAGAAGCAAGACTTTGTGTGTGTCTGGTTCTTACAATAGCAATAACAAGGAGCAGGATGGTAGCCCCTGGCAACTCAGGAACCTCGCCAGTGCATCGAAGAGAAAGTGCACTTTCATACCTTTCAACTAATGCTAATATCTAAATATTTATAAAGTATTCCTTTGAATAGACTAATGGCTTTCCAAATCTAACCAAAGTAATTAAAGCAACTAATGTTGACTAACAAGCTGTTATCTTTTTATTAAACAAATGATGTCTAAAAAGCTATCATCTGATTAATTTTTTAAATACTAAATATACTGTTGTAACACAGGACACTCTATTCCTTATCTATTGCTGTATAACATATCTCAAAATCTAGCACCATAAAAATAACAGATATTCATTATTATCTCATGGTTTCTGAGAATCTGGGATCCAGAGTGGCTTAGCTGGATAACTTTGGTTCTAGTTTCCTGGAGGGTTGTAGTTAAGCTGTCAGCCAGGGCTGTACTCATCTCAAGACTCAACTGAAATCAGATCAATTTTAAGATTGATTCACATGTTGTTTGCAAGTTTCCATTTCTCTCTGGCTGTTGTTTAGAGACTTGATTTACTCACCATGTAGGATTCTCTATAAGAGCTCCATAAGATGGCTTATAATATGGTAGGTTGCTGGCCTGAGAGTAAGCAATATGAAAAAGAGAGAGTGGAGAGACACCCAAGGCAGAAGTCACAGTCTTTTTATAATCTCATTTAAGTGACATACCATCATTTCTTTGGTGTTTTATTCATTAGAAGTTCACCACTAAGTTCCCACACTCAAAGTAAGGTGATTGCAAAGTAGTGTAAATATCTGAATGTGTGGATCATTGGCAGTCATCTTAGAAGCTGCTTACCACACCAACACTGCAGTCTAAGATATCCTTTCAGTATCTTCTAAAGTCGCTTAAGACTTTCTAAAGCTAACATTGATGAGTAAGCTTTCATCTGATTATTAAACAACTAATTTAATATTTGTAAGTATTCAAGGTAATATTGTCATAGCACAAGGGTACTGATTTTACAGAGTCTATAAAAAGAAACAGTGAATAGATCCTTTCATTGTTTCTTTATACTACTCAGGCAGTTTTTTTAACAGAAATAAACCCTTGAATTAGGGTATAATAGTCTGATGACATTCTTTCCTGAAATCACTGTTCTCCTTACCGCGATTGATTCTATATGTTACCTACAAACAATATAACCTTGACAAAGTGAGAGTCTGTTGCAAACTTGTCTAAGGATTTGTCTTTTATCTGAATAATATAAAAATTCCTGATGAATTCTCTTAAAATGTGACTGTTCAACAGTTTTATTTCTTAGTCCAAACTAGAATGTCAAGGTGCTCTGGCTGTGTTATATGTTGTCCCATGATTAATTCCACCCATCAGACTAGTTTGCTCCTTTACTATGCCAAGTGTCTACCTCCTCCAGTTGTGACCTGGATTGAAGGAGATGGTATTTCTAGAAAGTGCCAATTAAAACTTTCATATTTTATTATATTAATCTCTGGCGATTCATGTAAAATAATTTCTCGAGTTCTTAATCTCTGAGTACCCTCATAAAATTATGATTTTGGCATATAATTGATACATAGTAATTCTATAGAGTGGCTGAACATGCAAACCTCAAGAGCAGTTTGACCACACGTACCCTCCCCTTCCCTTTCTTTTAAAGATCCATCAGTCCTTTTAAAAGCATCCTCTATGCTTGTTGTTTGATAGTTACTTTAGTTTTAGAGTATATCTTGCTGGAAGTATTGGGATTATCCCAACGGCCCCTGCAGCACGTGATATGAAGATGGTGAAGTTTCTGTGGCCTCCTTGGAAGGGTACGGGCTGGAAGCGAGGCAGTTTGTCCCTGCTAGATGCCACAGGTATTGCCAAATAGTTTTAAATATTATAGAAACTAAATTGGGCAAAAGCAAGGAGAGTCAGCACTGTCTCTCTGCTCTTGCCTCCCTTGTCTAAACTAATTACGGCAAATTTGCTCTCAAAGTTAGCAAAGTCCAGCCAGGTTCCGACCAAACTAGGATGGCAGAATCAGACGAGTGAGGTAAAAGACCATAGATAAGACAGAATTTACAGAAGCAGAGGGGGGGGGAAAAAAAAAAAGGAAAAATGTGAATGGGGCTGTGGTAATTATACAAGAGGAAAAAAAATACGTAAAGTGGGCAGCCATTGTTTTGGGAGGAAAGAACAATCTTTGCTGTGTCCTTTCACAGTCACTTCAGGGCCTGACAGATGTCCATGTTCCTTCCCTGGCTGTTTTGAAATTGTCTCCCTTTCTAAGAAATAACTAGAATGATATGGCAGTGTTCACTCAGATAAAGACCCTGACGAACAAAATTATTTTACGGTGACTGGATCCAGGAGGTGAACTGACAGTATCAGCTTTGGAAAAGAAATTAAAAAAAGGCACAGACAAACCTGGTAAAATTATCATTTGAAATTGAAAATAAATCACAGTTATCAGTATCACACATATACACACACAATTTACATTCCTAATTAGGCCTTTGCTTACTGTGGGAATATAGACAAGTTACGTAACCAATATTGAAGCTTCATTTTCTTCTACAAAGAAGGAACACCTACTTCACAAAGTTAGTCTACATGTTGTATTAAATAATTGTTTTGTGTTTCAGTGGAAAACTAAGCATCTTTTATAGTAGACACTCCTGGAATATTACATTCTAGCGCTGTTCATTGTCTTTCAGATATTTTGCAACTCTTTGTAAGTTATAGGTAGCTGAGAGATAAGGAAATTCTGCACTGTCTGGTAGTGATTTAATTGACTTCCTCCCCCCTGTGGAAAACTAGTTTTGTCTCCATTTGCAATTCATCTCAACGTTCCTTTATTCCATAATAATTTTTGAAATTTTGCTCTTTTGGTTCTTTGAACCAGTTATAACATCTACCTGGTAACTTCATATCATAAAAGGAAAATAAATTCTTTAGCATGGGTTCATTTTTATATCCATATGAGTCATGATTTTGTGTTTTGCAGAAAATTTTCTTTTAATAAATGTATGATAATGCTGAGCAGAGTGTATGATATATATTAGAAATTCCAGAAAATAAATTCTATTTCTGATTTTAATTTTTTAAACTTTTGTGTGCTATTACTATATTTTGAATTTTTTAAATTATATTTACTCTTCATAAAAATAATTTATGGACATATTATAAAGTTAGTGCCAAGACTTACAATGTACATCAATAGTTCACTGCAATATTCTCTCCATCTTGAAGTCCCTGACCCCACAAATTATGAACTGTGAAATTTGTGACTTCGTATTTATAAATAATATACTTACACAGCTATTTTATAAGCTACCAATGTTAGATATTTTCTATTGATTTCACACCATGACAAAGTAGAATTTAGCTCTTCCATACCATAAATATATATTTCTCCTGCCCCCATTATTAACATAGGTATACTGTAAATTTTATTTTTCCTTTTGTGTTTTTTTTAATTTGACAGAGACTCTGTTGCCCAGGCTGGAGTGCAGTGGTGTGATCTCAGCTCACTGCAACCTCCACCTCCTGGGATCAAGTGATTTTCCTGCCTCAGCCTTCCGAGTAGCTGGGATTACAGATGTGTACTACCACACCCAGCTAATTTTTGTATTTTTAGTAGAGGCAGGGTTTCACTATGTTGGCCAGGCTGGTCTTGAACTCCTGACCTCAAGTGATCTGCCTGCCTTGACCTCCCAAGTACTGGGATTACAGGTGTGGGCCACCACACCCAGCCTGTAAATTTTAGTTAAACCAAATGTTAGTGCTTTCTTCCATTATGTTATGTAAATGGTGCCCCAGAGGCTCTGCAAAGTAGGGATAAAGTTTAAATGTGTTCACGCAAATAATCTTCCTTCCCTTCAAAGCAGTACACTTTGATTATTCCTTCTTTCTAATGCTGCTCTATTCATTGTCTATTGCTGCTGAACGAATGACTCTAAAGCTTAGTTACTTAGAACAACAATGAATTCTGTGGGTCAAGAATTTAGAAGCAGCTTAGTTTGGTGGTTCTGGCTTGGAATCTTTCATAAGATGCTAGTCAAGATGTTGGCTAGGGTTGCAAGTTATCTGAAGGCTTGACAGGGGCTAGAGGATATTTTCCCAAGTAGCCTCACTCGTTTGGGGCGTGTTGTTGGCAGGAGGCCTCAGTTCCTTCCCACAGGAGTCTATCCATGGGCTGCTTCAGCATCTTCATAATATGGTACCTGGCTTCCCTCAAAGGGAGCACTCCAAGAAACAGCAAGGCAGAAGCATGATATCTTCCATGACTCAGGCTCAGAATTCATATACTGTCATTAAAAAAAAAAAACAGTTTTTAAAAAATATATTTCACATGCCATATAATTTATCCATTTTAAATGTATACTTTAATGGTATTTAGCATATTCACATATATGCACAACCATCAGCACAGTCAATTTTAGAGCTTTTTCATCACCTCAGAAAGAAACCCCATATCCTTTAGCTATCACCACTATAAACCCCTATCATCTGGCACCCAACCCTAAGTAACCACTCTACTACTTTCTGTCTCCATAGGTTTTCCTATTATGGACTTTCACATAGGTAGAATATGTTTTTATGTGGACTTTTGAACTGGCTTCTTTCACTTAGCACAATGTTTTCACAGCTAATCCCAGTTGTAGCATGTATCATACTTCATTTGTTTTTATAGCCAAATGATATTTCATTTTATAAGCATATCACATTTTATGTATCCTTTCATCCACTGACAGACATTTTGGTTACTGTGAATAATGCTGCTATAAATGTTCATGTACAAGGGTGAGCATGGTGGCTTATGCCGGTAACCTCAGCGCTTTGGGAGGCTGAGGCAAGAAGATCACTTGAGCCCAGGAGTTTGAGACCTGGACAGCATATTGAAAACCTGACTCTACACAAAATAAAAAAAGATTAGCGGGGTGTGGTGGTGTGCACCTGTAGTCCTAGCTACTCTAGAAGCTAAGGTGGAAGGACTGCTTGAGCCCACCTTTTTGAGATAAGAACTCACTAGTCACCCAGGTTGCAGTGAGCCAGAATCGTACCACTGCACTCCAGCCTGAGTGACAATGAGTCCCTGTCTCAAACAAACAAAAATTCATGTATAACTTTTTATGTGGACGTATGTTTTCATTTATCTTACATAAACACCTAGAAATGGAATTACTGGTAATTCTATGTTTAATCATTAGAGGAAATGCCAGACAGTTTTCTAATGTGACTGAACAATTTTACATGCCCATCAGCAATTTATGAGGGTTCTAATTTCTGTACATTCTTAGCAACACTTGTTATTATCTGACTTGTTAAACATGGTCATCCTAGTGGGTGTGAAGTGGCATCTTCCTGTAGTTTTGTTTTGCATTTTTCTGATGACTAATGAGGTTGAGCATCTTTTCATTTGCTTATTGGCTGTTTGTATGTCTTCCTTGGAAAAATGAGTATTCAGGTACTTTGTCCATTTCTTAGCTGGTTTATTTGTCTTTTACTGTTAAGCTGTAAGAGTTCTTTAAATATTCTATATAAAAGTCCCTTATGTATATTATTTGCATACATTTTCTCCCATTCTGTGGTTTGTCTTTGTAAATTCTTGATAGTGTCCTTTGAAGCACAAAGCTTATGAAGTCCAGTTTAGCAATTTTTTCTTTTCTTGCTCATACTTTTGGTGTCATATTGAAAAATCCAAGGTCATGAGACTTACTGTTTTGTTTTCTTCTAATAGTTTTAACTTCTACATTTAAATCTTTGATATATAATATCTTGAATTAATTTTGCATATGGTAGGAAGCGAATGTCCAACGTCATTCTTTTGCCTATGACCATTTAGTTGTCCCAGCACCATTTGTTGAAAATAGCATTTTTCCCCATTGAATGTTCTTGGCACTCTTGTCAAAAACTTACTGACTGTGGATATATAGGTTTATTTCTGGACTCTCAATTCTATTCCATTAGTCTATATGTCTATTTACATGCCAGTAGCACACAGTGTAATTACTATTGCTTTGCAATGAGTTTTGAAATTGGAAAGTGCGAATCTGCTTACTTTGATCTTCATTTTTAAATTATTTTGGCTATTCTGCGTTTCTTACAATTTCATATGAAATTTAAAATCAGTTTGTCAGTTTCTGCAAAAAGTTTGTTGTTATTCTGTTAAGAATTGCATTGATTCTGTAGATAAGTTTGGGAAGTACTGCTATCTTAATAAATAAATAATTGCTATCTTAACAATGAATAATAAAGAATAACAGACATTTATTGTCATTCTTATTATATATCCAAATAATGCATAATTTAAGAATCCAAACAATAAGTAAACTTTGCAACCCATAAGCTTAGATTTTTAAAAATTTCTTTCACTATATGTAATAGTTTTCAAAGTATACATTTAGCACTTCTTTTACTTACTTTTAAGAATTTTTTTTTAATATTAGAGTAAGTGGAATTATTTTCTCAATTTCATTTCCCGGTGGTTAATTCCTAGTATGTAGAAATAAAATAGATCTTTTTATATTAATCTTCTATACTACAACCTTGTTTATTATTTGCTCTTGTAAACTTGTGATAGTTTTTAGTGGGTTTCTTAGGATTTTCCATATATACACAACATCATGTCATCTGCAAAGAGAACTAGTTTTACTTCTTCCTTTCCAACATAGATGCTTTTATTTTTCTTGCGTACTTGCCACGGCTTGAATCTCTAGCACAATACTGCCTAAAAGTGGTGAGAGCAAACACTCTTTCTTGTTAGTTTGCATGATGTTGACTGTGAGATTTTCGTAGATGCCCTTTATCTGGTTTAGGAAATTTTCTCGGTCAAGAATACTTGACTGGAGCTCTCCATTCTCCTGATCCACTGTGGACAGGTTGCATTCCAGGCAAGCCACACAGCACTTGTTCTGGTATTTCCCTTCAATGTCATCCTTAAAATTTTATTGACACTTTTCTAGAATTGATCATTTTTTTGCTGAACACTACCTCTGTCTCTCTCTTAATTTACTTCCTTATTTGTTCAAGTATATCCTCCAGTACCTTCCCATGAATTAGTAACTGACATATATTTCTACATTTCTAAAAATGATCTTATTCTCATTCTTGATTGATATTTTCGCTGACTATAAAATTATTCATCAAATGTCATTTTCATTAAGAATTTTGAAGGCATTGCTCCAGGTCTTCTATCACTCATTATAGCTTTTGAGAAGGCTAATACAATTCTGATTTCCTGTCTCTTGTAGGTGACCTTTGTTATTTTCTCTAGAAGCTTTTTCTTTATACTTGTTATTTTGAAATGTTATATTTTATGTGATTTGTGAGGTCTTCTTTTATTTTCTTATGGGCCACTTGTGCTGGACACCTTCAATTTGGAGATTTATGTCTTTCTAAAAATTGTTTTTTTATAGTTCTTGATAATCTATTTTATTTTCTCTTTTCTTTATATATTTTGCATAAAATAGTTCCTGAACCTCATGAATTTTTTCTCTTTCTTTTCTATATTTCCTATTTTCATATTTTTGTATGTCTGCATCTCTCTCTCTCTGTGTGTGTGTGGGTGTGTGTGTGTGTGTGTGTGAACTTTTGGTCCTTGGCTTTCTCTTTCAATCTTTTTATAATGTTATTTATTTCTATCATAGTTTTGTTCTTTTTTCCTTTCCATAGCATCCTACTCTTGTAATATCTCACTGAGAATATTAGCTTATTTTCAAATTTTAAAAAATATTTCCTGTATTATCAGTTTCCAGTGGGTATCTTTGTTTTTGTATTTGTTATAGTAACTTCTTTATATTACTTTATTGTTTTAATATTGTTTTAGTGAGGTTTGCAGAGGAAGAAAAATAATGTGTGATCAGTTGCTTTTTTTTTTTAAATGTACTGGGTTAAATAGTATCCCCCTGTAATACGTCTTCTCAGAACCCATGAATGTGGTCTTATTTGGAAATTGCAGAGGTAATCAACTTAAAATTAGATCATACTGGAGTAGAGTAAACTCTAAATATAGTACGACTGGTGCCATTATAAGAAGAGAGTAGGTCAGGCACAGTGGCTCATGCATGTAATCCCTTTGGGAGGCCTGGGCAGGTAGATCACTTGAGTCCAGGAGTTTGAGACTAGTCTGAGCAACATAGGGAAACCCTGTCTCTACTAGAAATAACAAAAACAACAACAAATCAGCCAGGCCAGGGCATAGTGGCATGCATCTATAGTCTCAGCTACTGAGGAGGCTGAGACAGGAGGACTGCTACAGCCCAGGAGGTTGAGGGTATAGTAAGGTGTGATCACACCACTGTGCTCCAGAGCCTAGGTGGCAGAGCAAGGCCCTGTCAGGAGAAGAAGAAAAAGAAGACGGAGAAGGAGGAAGAAGAAGAAGAGGGTGGCATCAAAGAGGAGGGATATTGGGACACAGAGATACATACCCACACAGGAGAAAAGGAAGGAATGTGAAGACAGAGGCAGAGATTAGCGTGATATGTCTATAAGCCGAGGGACACCAAAGATTGCCAGCAATCACCAGAAGCTAGAATAGACAAAGAACGATCCTGCCCTAGAGCCTCAGAGGAAACGTGGCCCTGCTAACATCTTGATTTCAGGCTCCTGTCCCCAAGAACTATGAGAAAATAATTTCCTGTTGTTATAAGTCACCTGGTTTCTATACTTTGTTAAGGCAGTCTTAGGAAACAAATAACTCTTCCTCATTAAAGAGGGATGTAGAATTTGGCAGACACAGAAGTATTAACTTGCTTTTTAAAACGTTTTCTCAGATTAGTTCCTTTTAAACCTTCCTTGTTTGAGAAATAGAAAATTGAGACAATCTAGAGTCTAGCACCTCTTCCCTATAATCATTACCAATGTTGTAAAAGTTTGGCTGCCCTGCCCTGTTCAGTGGTTTCTCCTGGCCTGTCAGTTCAAGCAACACTAGCAATATTTTCCACCCAGTGATACGTGAGTAGAATAAAACAGTTCTTCCTATGGTGCTAATTGAAAATAAAATTACAGTTTTATATATTTAACTAATTGGAAATGTAGCTAATGACTACTTTGCATTTATAATTTTGGGGTCTGGGCAGTTTGATGGCTTTTTTTTCTAAATCAGATTGGCATTCATTTTTCTTTTATGTCTAAAAATTTTTTCAGCTCTGCTACTAATTTTACTTGAATATTTTTGTTTCAAGACTAGTGAGAGATAGAAGGAAATATAGAAAACAAAAAAGAAAGCCAAAAAAGAAAGTTTAAGAAAGAAACACTCAACTGTCTAGCAAATGCCACATAATCCAAGTTAAATATTATCTAGAAAATGTTTCATGTGGAGGGAATTAATGTCATCTTTGGTGTCTTAAATGCTTTGAGAGGCCAAATTGCGGTAGGCTCATCATGGCATTGGAAGTGAGGAAATGGGTATGTGTAGAGTGCTCTACTCTATCAAGAAGTTTTGTTTCAAAAGGAGGGGAACAGGGGCAGTTATAATGTTTTCAAAACACAAGTAACCAAGTGTTTGTACTCAAAAGAGAAAGTGTCTGAAAGAGCCAGTAGAGCTGAGGAAGTTGAAAATACAGGACAAAGGGAAAGATAGAGAGAAGATAAAGAGATGTAGCAATAGCAATAGAGTTAGAGAGCTGATGAAGACAGGAGAGAGAAAGAAAATTGGTAGATTTTCTTGAGTAAGAGGGTGTACAAATACCCAGAGAACAACATCAATTAGCATCAGCTTTGGACATAAACACAGCCCCTGAGACTAGAAAGAGAAATAACTGATGTGGACACAGCTTTGTTTTCATAGAGTTACGTGAGGAGGAACAGGAAATTGAGAACTCTTGACTTTCTGTACGATTAGAAGACAATCGGGTGCTGGGTGCATTTATAGAAAGACACTAAATAAGCTAAAATTATTATTTTACCTCGAAGTCAAAGTAGGAATAAAATGACAGAATAAGCAAATGCTCTAAGAGCTCTCTTTAAAACAACATGGAAAGAGAATCATTGAGTAACATCCAGTGTCCTAAATACATGCTTCTTAGTAGGCCATTAAGATAATTTATGGATTTCACACAGCCCATCCATCTTTTATTTTTAGTTCATTTACAAAACAATAAATGACAGATACAGGCTGTGGTTTCAGATGCTAAGAGACTGGCAGGTTCTGCTATTTTATCTCTGAAGGCTGTAAGTATCCTGTTTTGGTTGGAAAAAAAATAGTGCTTCCTCTAAAAGACATCCACTAAGGATGTGGCTTTTTGAGGTACAGTTTTATTTCCCTAAGTGCTTGTTCTTCAGAGTGTAAGAAAAAGCTGCATGGAAATTATATTTAACTTCATTTTGTCACACTGTCTTATTTCAAAAAAAAAATGCAAGATGTAGCTCCTGTAGATAAAAGTTCTGACATAAATTCCTAAATTCAGTAAAATACAGATAAGTTACTTACTGAAGTATTTTATATCAAACTGCTTATTTAGAAAAGAAAGTGCTTTCATCAGCTAAGCATATAATTTATTCAATCCTCTCAATTAAAGGAATGCATTCATAATTGAACATGGCACAAATGTTTGCTAGAATACCAAGAGACACACAGAATAAGACTCTTGTTTACACACAAAAAATATATTGAGATATTTGTAAAACTCAAACATTCCAGGAAGAATTGAAAAAGTACTTTTATAAGTATTGCTGTTCCTATTTCTTTTTGCTTTTACTATGTATGTAAGCGTATTCTAGACAAAAAGAGTAATGGCACAGGTACAATTTTTGTATTCAGATTAGGCACATAGCTACTTGTAGCTGGTTCTGTTTCCAAGTGATATCATACAGTAATTGGTATGAGCCAATCCAAACTTGAATGACAACTCTTGTCTATTTCTAGCAAGTTAATCAATCCTATCATTATGCTGAACTACTTTGTGATGCTTTTCTTCCTGTCCATTGGGTTAATATGAAAGAGCAGAGTTGCATTAAATGTGGTATCTGGCTGGGCATGGTGGCTAATACCTGTCATCTCAGCATTTTGGGAGGACAAGGCGGGTGGATCACCTGGGATCAAGAGTTTGAGACCAGCCTGGCCAACCTGGTGAAACTTTGTTCCTACTAAAAATTTTTAAATATTAGCCGGGCTTGGTGGCAGGCACATGTAATCCTAGCTACTCAGGAGGCCAAGGCAGGAGAATTGCTTGAACCTGGAAGGTGGAGGTTGCGGTGAGCCAAGATCACGACACTGTACTCCAGCCTGGATGACAGAGTGACTCTATCTCAAAAAAAAAAAAAAAAAAAAAAAAGAAAAGGTGGTATCTGTCTTCTTGGTTTTTACTTTTTCTACCAGTGATTATTTCTGAATGCATTTTAGTTCTGCAAATTATAGCACAATGTCAGGATCAAGAATGTTAAGGAAAGATGAAAAACATAGAATTATGGAAATGATTCTAGTCACACTTAAAGACTTTTATTGTACCTATGCAAATAAGACTGCTTTAACTCAAAAATCAAATAGAAATTGAGCATTCTGATCACCATCAAAATAGAAGAACTGAGTATTTTAAGTGCCCATTTTCTTAAAATAGCAGGGTAATATCAAGGCATTTCAATGTTTACTGGGAGGTAGAAGAAGCCGTATGTGGGCTGAAAGATCTTATGTACTTCATTCAACATATTAATTGATAATAAAACATTATATTTATGATATTTTATGATTTTCATTTTATACTAGATTTACGGTTTTTCTTTAAAAAGGGAAAATATAACAAGTTATTTTTAAAATGTTACACAATAGAAATTTTCTTTTAAGTATGTAATTATAAAACCAAGTGGAAAGTAACAAATATTTATAGTAATATATTACATAGTTTGTAACCATACAAGAGTACACACACATTGGACATCAATAATGTTATTGTTCTTGAATTCTTAACTACTTTCCCTGTTTAAAAGTAGTTTCACAAACATGGTATGCAAACTGAGTTTTGTGTTCACAGCCAAGAAACCTAGACAAACCATAAATGTGTCACTTATGTTGATTAACACAGTTGTACATGCCTAAATACCTGATAATAATGCACATAAAATTATTAACTTACTGGTTTGTAATAATTTGGGTATACTCTCAGTTTTTAAAACAGAAAGCTTATTTTGGTGGTCCTGCATTACTGGGCAATGCTGGGCCCACTGATTACTCCTAAGAGCACATCAATATATATTACCAAGAGTCTTTATCAAAATGTGTATGTTTTGATACATTCATAAAACATTCCAAATTATTAGCATTTTGTTTTGTCTTCTAGAGCCTTCTTATTCAAATATGTTCTCTGAATCAGCATTATCTACCACTTCTGGGAGCTTGTCAGAAATACAGAATCTCAGGCCCCACCTCAGCCTTGCTGAACTGTGATTTACATTTGAACAAGGTCCCCAGCACAGGTGATTTGTGTGCACATTAAGAGTTTGAGCAGAGCAGAGCCAGGAATTTAAAACCTAGTATATTGGAAGGTTTAAAGGTCTCAGGTGGTGTAGAAAATAAATAAATTTCAAGGAAAAGTATCCCAAATCATATTCAACTTTACTTTTTCACATCTTAAATTCTCTTTAGAATCCATATGTTGCAATTTAGCCATTGAGTGAGTCCGTTAAATGAACAGGCACACTTCAGAATTTTGTAGAAATAAGAGACTTTATTATAAAGCACTGTAGTTTGGAACATTATTTTGAAAATAGAAAAAGATATGAAAGGATATTAGCAATATGTTTTCTGGTTAATTTTTTCAGCACTTTAAATCACAATTTCAATAATATTCAATATGTCACTGAATCGAAGGCAAAAATCCCTAAATAATGAAGTGATTGAGTACTCCATTCACTTTCTTTTCATGAGTTGAAAAGATTTCCAAATCTAAAGAAGCTGTAATTCAGCGGAAAGTACACAGGACTTGATCGTATTTCAACAATCGTCTAAACATATGTGCTGGAAGTTTTCCCACCATAAGATATTGAGTTCTCTATAAACATTCTTTGAATAAATGAATTAGTGAGAAATCAGAGACAAAGACTATTCTTTCTAGAATATACTGTAACAGGAAAAGATAGAAGGCAATATCCCAAAGGAAGATACGTTCAAAATGTTTTTGACTGTTTATTAATCCAGAGAGCCAATTTGTTATTTTAAAATAAGAATTGCATTATCAAGAAGAAAGGATACTCATATTTGCTAATCAGCACATTCTCTTCCTGGGGAAAATATATGTCAGAAGCAATGTTATAATCAGAAAGTTACTGTGAAACCAGAACATTAGATGAATGATTATAATGGCTAGTGAAAAACCAATACGTAACTTTTTGCCTAAGATTATACTAAGATTATACTAAACCCACAGAATAGATGCTTGTTTTCGTGAGTTCAGGGTACCTCTTCATCACTTATAGAGATATTTTGTTACTGTTTGCCCTTGTGATTCTTGTTGTTTCTTTCTTTAGGAAAAAATACTTGGAGTGAAAGCAAGAATGGATTAAAGGAGGCCAGTTAGGATCCAATTGCCACTGTGTGTGTGTGTGTGTGTGTGTGTGTGTGTGTGTGTATACAAGTGACTTTGAGTACAAATTTGGCTTGGACAAGCTTCTTTTACTCCTGTTTAGAATTTGTCCAGGATTTTTTATTTTTATCAAAGTATTTGTATT
Organism: Cacajao melanocephalus; assembly: GCA_963573385.1. Taxonomy (NCBI): domain Eukaryota; kingdom Metazoa; phylum Chordata; class Mammalia; order Primates; family Pitheciidae; genus Cacajao; species Cacajao melanocephalus. Next base: position 37,972 of record CAUYLG010037182.1, on the reverse strand, counting down.
CATATTTGCATTAAAATAATCAGAGATGAGTTCGTTAGATCTACTCTGTATTCTCAGCTTCTGTCAGGCTGTAAGACATATGGTTATATCTTTAAAACAATATGCAATAACTACCTATCTTTTCTAGAGTCTTTCCATATTTAGTAAAACTAGCATCTCCCTTCCAGACAGCATATAGCATGCTCACTGAGAAAAGCACCCAGGCTTGGAAGTGAGTGGCTAGGACAGTAAACTCTTTGCAGTTTCAGGTGGGAGAAGTTTTGAAGCCACAGCCTCTCCCAGACACCTGGTAAACTAGCCAGCTCTGTCATGGCAAATGCCACAGTCCAGATGATGCACGAAGTTACCAGTCAACAGCCAGCAGGGTGAACAGGAAATATGGCAAATGAAAGGCTAGCTATACATGATACTTCTACTGTATAATGTAGAGACTACTTTATAATCTCTTGCTACAGTAGTTTTGTCATTTATTGTAAATCTATTATTTTATTGTTTGGTAAAGTTTTTTTAGTTTGCAATAGATTTTGGTAGCAATGAACTGAAACATAAAAAGCAAGTGTTATAGTTTAGATATTTGACTCTCTAAACCTTATGTGGAAATTTGACCCACAATGATGGAAGTGGGGCCTAGTGAAAGATGTTTGGGTCTTGAGGGTAGATCCCTTATGAATGGCTTGTTGTACTCATCATGGTAATAAATGAGTTTTCACTCTATTAGTTCCCAGGAAAGCTGGTTGTTAAAAAGAGCCTGGCACCTCCTTGCCCTTGCTTCCTCTCTTGCCATGGGATCTCTACACAGCAGCACCACTCTGCCTTCCACTATGACTGCAAGCCATCTGAGGCCCTCACCAGAAGCAGATGCTGGTGTCAGGCTTCTTGTACAGCCTACAGAATCATCAGCCAAAGAAACTTCTTTTCTTTATAAATTACACAATCTCGGGTATACCTTTGTAGCAACACAAATAGACTAAGATGACATGTTTAATAAAAAATTTAGTACTGGATACCTGTAGTTCCAGCTACTCAGGAGGCTCAGGCAGGAGGATCACTTGAACTCCCAGGAGTTCAAGGCTGCCATGAGCTATGCTTATGCCATTTCAATCCAGCCTGGGCAAGAGAACACACACACACACACACACACACACACAATGTCTACTGAACATCCATTTCCACTTTTAAAACACGTGAGTAATATAAATTTGCACAAAAAAGTCTATCAATGATTACCATTCACCATAGGGACCACGGTAAAGTCAATAGTCATTAGAAAACCAGAAAACACAAATCACTGAGAAATCATCAATATCTATTTAAAAGTCAATCATTATTTTACGAGGAATGTTTCCAAAGACAACAATTTAATACCTGCGGCTGTTACATTCCATTTTTAAGAGCATGAGTTTTTATTTACAACAAATGAGTGTTCTTCTAAATAATTTATTTTCAATCCCAATTTTTAGGCACTTATGGAAAGTAAAGCAAATAGCTGTGACACCAGTTTTATATAAGTGCCATTATATGCTTCAAAGAAATTATGTTAGTTGAATCCAATAATGCTTAAGAATTTTTTTCCAGCCAATTCATGAAATCAAAATCAAATCAATAAAAAATTTTAGAGAAGGTGAATATTTGCCATTTACAACATGACATAAATGTAAAATCAGTTTAAAAGTCTAACATTTAAGGTACATTTAGATACATTAAGATGCGGTTTTTAAAGGTTCATTTTTACAGTGATAATATGAGTACAAATTTTGGTGGAGCCAAGTTTGTGGCAAACACAATGTTGCAGCTAAGAAACCTATTGTATTAATTGGCCATGCCACATTAACACTAATGCTCCATAATAAGTCACCCCCAAATTCAACAGTTTGAAACATTTATCTTCATGGCTATGTGATGACCAGCTAATGCCTGAATCAATAATCAAGAGTGAAATGATGGTAGCTCAGAGGAGTACAAGAGTAAGGACTTGGGTGGTAGTGAGAAGTAAGTGAATTTAAATATATGGGTAGGCTTTGCATCAGACTGTAGCAGCTGAGTCTGTTGAGCTGAGCTCCATTCAGCTGACATGATAGTCCATGTGTTTGTCAGTCTTCTCATGGTACCAGTGCCCTAGACCAGGACTTGTTCTTCTCATGGTGATAGCAAAGGCTTAAGAGGGCAAGCACAATTACTGAAGACTTCTTCAAGCCTAGGCTCAGAAATATGAATAGCACACTATCACATCTGTCTATATGCCACTGGCCAAAATAAACGAAGGGATGGGGAAGTACAATCTGCTTAGGGTGCCAAGGGTGTGGATACAAAGAAGGATGCAAAGACTTGAGCTAATCTAGTTCAGTCTACAAATTCCTCTGGCAACAATGAGCTCAAAAACAGACATATACTGTATTTGGGGCCAGGTGCTGTGACTCATGCCTGTAATTCCAGCACTTTGGGAGACTGAGGTGGGTGGATCACCTGAGGTCAAGAGTTCGAGACCAGCCTGAGCAACATGGAGAAACCCCGTCTCTACTAAAAATACAAAATTAGCTGGGCATAGTAGCACATGCCTGTAATCCCAGCTACTTGGGAGGCTGAGGCAGGAGAATCACTTGAGCCTGGGAGGCAGAGGTTGCAGTGAGCCGAGATTGTGCCATTGTGTGACAGCCTCGGCAATAAGAGTGAAACTCTATCTCAAAGGAAAAAAAAAAAAAAGACATATAATGTATTTGGAAGTGGTTATGGTAGACACATAATTAATTGCAAACTGAAAAAGTACAATGTTCTATAATTAACATAGAGAATGTAGCTGTCAAAACTTACACATTTTTTTATGTTTACAGAGTAGGTAAAGTACAAAATTTTTGTGATAAAGCTGATCTTAAATAAGTTGTAACATACTTCAACGTGGCAATACATGCTTTTTCTCTTTGCTCCTCATCATCAATAGGAGTTTAAGAAATATTTGAGACTTGGAAGAATTAGTTTGTACGACAACCTAAAAAGCCTACAGTGAATTGAACTTCTTTTAAAAAAAAAAATGCAAAGCCTCTAAATTTTGGCTCATTTTGTTTAAAATTAAATTTGGAAATCTTTAATCAAAATGTTCTGCAAATAGAGCAATAAAAAAACTGCAGCTTTTTAGGCTTATAGAAAAGTAAAATGGAAAACAATGCTTAAAACAGAACTATATCTGCATAAGCAAGGTAAAGACTGAATAAACTAAGAAATGAGAGCACGAATGATGTACATAATTTTGGAATACTATAATTGTACTTGAAATACTTAAATTTGTGGGATGAACTTTTTGGTGTAGATCTTTTTAACAGATTAATTTATAATTTCTACTAAAATTGAATAAAACACCTATAGATTTAAACTTGGTGAAACATAAAAAAGAATAAAAAAAAGAACAGTTATTTGACAAGTTATTTTCTCATGAAATACATATCAAAGAAAGGTTTTTTAAATGCAGACAATAAGATAAAGCCTGCCGAAATATCTAGGTTGAAATATTTGTACATTTGAATGACAAAAAAATAATAGCCTCAGTTTAGCAAAATTTGCTCAGGTCTTACTGGGCATCTTACATCTGAAAAGAGAATATTTGTTGTTTTTTGTTTGTTTGTTTTGTTTTTGGGACAGTGTCACACTTTGTCACCCAGACTGGAATGCAGTGGCGAGATCTTGGCTCACTGCAATCTCTGCCTCCTGAGTTCAAGCGATTCTCTTGCCTCAGCCTCCCAAGTAGCTGGGATTACAGGCATCCACGACCATGCGCAGCTAATTTTTGTATTTTTAGTAGAGACAGGGTTTCCCCATATTGGCCAGGGTTGTCTTGAACTACCATCCGCCCGTCTCAGCCTACCAAAGTGCTGGGATTATAGGCATGAGCCACCATGCCCAGCTAAGAGAATAGTTGCTTAACTCAAAATATAATGGTCCATATAGAACTCCAACCTAAATTGTCAAAAATTGCAGATTAATTAGCTGTAAGAGACAACTTTGAAGATTATAGGCAATTTTATGAAAACTGAAAATAAACTTATTAAAAAATAAATCATTGAGAAAAATTGTGGTATCATTATATATAGAAACATATAACAAACTGCTTAAAGAACATGAATAGTTGGCCGGGTGCGGTGGCTCATGCCTGTAATCCTAGTACTTTGGGAGGCCAAGGTGGGCAGATTGCTTGAGGTCAGGAATTGGAGACCAGCCTGGCCAACATGGTGAAACCACACATCTATTAAAAATACAAAAATTAGCTGGGCATGGTGGCACGTGCCTGTAATCCCAGCTACTCTGAAGACTGAGGCAGGAGAGCCACTTGAACCCGGGAGGTGATGAAGGTTCCAGTGAGCCAAGATTGCACCATTGCACTCCAGCCTGAGCAAAAAGAGCGAAACTCTGTCACCAAAAAAAAAAAAAAAAAAAAAAGGAGAAAGAAAAAGAAAATATGAATAGTTTTCAAGAATAATTATTCTGCATATAAGCATTTTAACATTAATATAAATCAATAAAATCAATGTTAAAATTTTTGCTTTATGAACATGGACACATGCCACTTTTTATTTTTAGAAATTATTTTACAGTTTCAGCATAATTTTTTTGTAAAGAGAGAAATATTTAAAAATACATAATTTCTGGGGAGGCCTCTTTCATACTCATAAATTTCCTAGATTGAGATTTAAATAAATGGTCAAACCTGTATTTTGGTAGGCTAAGCATAACGTAATAGTAGGAAAAACTGCACAGATGGTAGTTGTCAGAGAGAAATGTAGATAGAGTTTAATGATTTTTAAGTAAAATCAATAGGATATGAAGTAGACAATGCTACGTTTTACATGTTGATGTGTGGAACTAGTTGTTTAGTAGAAGGTGTTGACTGTTATTAGATGAAAATTTAAAAGGAGGCATGAAGAGGTACAGTTTGGCCAGAAACCAGTTTTCCAGTGGAGAGATTCAAGAGACATTGACACATAGGTCTGAAGCCCACAGAAGTCAGCTATTGATATAAATTGAACAGACAGCATCTTCTAAATAACCATATGTGAGGGTTAATGTTGAGTGTCAATTTAACTGGATTAAAGGATGCAAAGTATTGTTCCTGGGTGTGTCTGTGAGGGTGTTGCCAAAAGAGATTAACCTTTGACTCAGTGGACCGGGAGAGGCAGACCCATCCTTATTCTGGGTGAGCACCATCTAATCAGCTGCCAGTGTAAAAGCAGGCCTGAAAAAAGCAGACTTGCTGAGTCTTCTGGCCTCTGTTTTTCTCCTGTGCTGGATGCTTCCTGCCCTTGAACATCAGCCTCCAAGTCCTTCAGCTTTTAGACTCTAGGACTTACACCAATGACTTGCCAGGGGCAGTCACAGACTGAAGGCTGCCCTGTCAGCTTCCCCACTTTCGAGGTTTAAGGACTCGGCCTGGCTTCCTGACTCCTCAGCTTGCAGACAGCCTACTGTGGGACTTCACCTTGTGATCTTGTGGGTCAATTCTCCTAATAAACTCCCCTTCATGTATTCATCTATCCTATTAGTTCTGTCCGTTTAGAAAACCCTGACTAATACACTTTTTAAAGGCATTTCTCTTATCAAAAGTATAGAGTTCAATTCATTGAAATCTCTGAATGTAACTATTTTAGGTGTTTTGAAAAAATATTAGGTAAAAGATAACGTATTCTGTATTTGTCTTGTTATGATAGACTAGTAATGAGTTAATAAACAAGAAAGAAAAAATACTCACTACATATTAGTGATCAATGAAGCCCCCAGTAAGATAATATACAGAAAGGCAATTTTATAATTCCATTTACCCAGCAAACATAATGTATAATTCAACTAAACAATAAATCCCTGGAATTTAGCCCATGGATGAAATTAAAAATTAATATATTTGCATTTTATATTGATTTATTGTATTACTCATGAGAAAACTGTGTTGTCATTTACACACATGCAAATACTACATACATTTAAATCCCAGCTTATATAATACAGTTGAAAATGTATAGATAAAACAGATAAACTAAGGCAATCTGGCATTTTTAACATTTAAAAAAGACTATTTCAAATTTGTCACATGGTTCACTTTGTAATCGTCCGATATGTTTAGCAAGGCATTAGATACTGCTTTAGTACAAACTAGGTTATTCATTTGCGTAATCTTATAATTACTAAATCCATGTTTTTGTGTTTTTTAAGACGTTTCGAGATCTTACTCAGTTATTTGAATCTTGAAATGAAATTTCTGTGTGTGTGCATATGTGTCTATGTTGAAAAATCTTTGTGGAAAATACATTGTAGAATCCTGCGGTAATATAACATCTAAATTTATAGGATAGGAATTGGTAGTTCTAAGACATCTCATTACATCTGAAGAACTCTAAATACCACTTTTTTTTTTTTTTTTTTTTTTTTTTTTTGAGACAGAGTCTTGCTCTGTCCAGGCTGGAGTGCAGTGGCGCAATCCTGGCTCACTGCAACCTCCGCCTCCCGGGTTCAAGCTATTCTTCCACCTTAGTCTCCCAAGTAGCTGGGACCACAGGCGCGTGCCACCATGCCTGGCTAATTTTTGTATTTTTAGTAGAGATGGGGTTTCATCATGTTGGCCAGGATGGTCTGGATCTCGACCTCGTGATCCACCCGCCTCGGCCTCCAAATTGCTGGGATTACAGGCGTGAGTCACCACGCCCGGCCTAAATACTTTTTTATTGGAGACATTTAGAGATTTAGTCTGACTAGATATCAGTAAGTGTAGGTAATCAAGTGCTTCACAGATAACTAAAAATAGAACAAAAAAACATGAGCTAAATGGAAACGATCAACTGGATTCTAACAATTGTTAGAAAGCTAATTCTAAAATTAACATGAGGCTTTATTTTCCTGAACCTTTGAAAATATGTCAGTCATACTACTTGATGAACTCATCTTTAATGCCTTGAAAAATACCACGTTCATTATAACATTAGAATACATCAGAAACATCCGCTCTTTGCTCCTGGCAAGGACATCCCTTTCCCCACCCTACCCCCAGCTGCTACCCAGGTTTTTCTCTTACTTTGTATTTACCTCTCCTTTTCCTTTAATTCTTAGCTGGTGCACACCAGACCTCATTGTTCACTGAGAAAAAAGACTACAGGGAAACTTACATTTCCTGAAAAAAATCTATTTATTTTCTCCACCATTCCTACTAGTAGAAAAGAACTAAACTGTGCTATCAAATCTACCCTCGACAGCATACAGATATTCTCTATTATTTCTATGTTAAAAATCCCTTCCCTAATACCATATTTCCTCCAGTTATTGGTCTATATTTTAGTACTTTCCTCAGCAAAAATTCTTGATTTAGTTGCCTGACTTACTGTCTTCAACTCCATTTGTCCAATTCATCCATCAAACTACACATATTTTATTTTACTCTCCTTTCCACTAACTTTATTCTTTTCAAGGTCACCAACTACTTAAGAGTTGCCAATTTCAATAGGAAATTCTCTGTGTTTAGCCTGTTTGGTAATGCTGTTCTTCCAGAAACTTCCCTCCTGGATTCCTGGATCTAATAGTTTCAGGCTTTTCCTCCTACCTTATTATGTGCTCGAACTCAGTCTCTGATTTGCATCCTCCGGCTACTTCTGATTCAAAATTTAGCTTTCTCTCCTCTTTACTGTCCACATCTTCTTCCTAGGTTGTCCCTTTCTTTCCTGTGGCTTTAGATGGCATTGTTGTGTTCCCATGTTCCAAATCTCATTCTGAGGTCAGACCTATCTCCTGGGTCTGAATATTAGACTCAGGTGTTCAACTGCCTTACATCTTCTCTTAGATTCCTAACTGGGTTGAAATGTACAGCCATAGCTGATTATTCTCTCTATTGATCCATTCATCTTCCTGTTAAAAAAAAGTGGCTCTGCCAGTTAGTTAAAAAAAAATATGTATATATTGTATATATATAATATGTATATATATTGCATATGTATATACAAGCATGTGTGTGTGTGTGTATATATATATATTCACACACATATATATACATACACATGCTTGATTCCTCACTGTTCCACACCACCATCCCTGATTGATGCCCAGTTGACCCTCAGGTACTATTGGTTCTAACTCTGAACTGCCACTTCCCTAGTTGTAAGTTATCTTCTTATCTTTTCTAAAATACCGCAAGAACTTTGTAATTAAAATCCCTACTTTCATTATCAATTTTTCTATTCTCCAAATTGTGGCAACAGTGATCTTTTAAAATAAATCAGATTACATCCATTCTCTGTTTAACCCCCTGTAATGGTTCTTATTGTGTCTTTTCACAATCAAGCCCCTAATTCCTCTGCAAACATAGGTCTTCTATATAGTCTCTTGCTTACGCTCCATGCTTCAGCCCCCTGGCCTCCACTCTGCTCCTCTAGTGTCCACCTTACCTTTTTCTACTTGAAAAGCTCTTCTTTCCATCCATACCCATCATCAGGCTCGTTCTCATGAAAACATCCTTTAGATTTCAGCTCAAACATCCCCTTCTTGTAAGATTTAAAGTGGGCTCTTCCTACTGTTCTTTATCTTCTCACCCTGGCTATTTTGCTCTACACTTACCACCATCTGAAAGCACCCTCTTTGTTTTCTTGTTTACCATGGATCTATTTAAACATCCATTTGGATTGATACTCCGGAACAACAGGAACATTGTCACTTTGGATCTTCCTTAGACCTAGACCACTGCTCAGCCTGTATGGCATTTGAGAAGTAATTGTTAAAGACATATACAATTAAATAGATTTTTTTACAGCATATTTGTTACATACAAAGGGCCAAGGATTTTGAAATTGGATGACATCACAATCTAACTCAAACTAAGTGGTCCAACACCCTCAACTCTCTGGAACATCCGGAAAACACTAATAATCCACGGAGACACAGAACAGCACGGCCGAAAAGAATAAAAGTAAAACAAATAAGTTGGGAGAGACACGTTATTTTCCTTTTCTGAGAAATTACAAAGAAACGCATATATATCTACAGAAACCTTAGAATATGTTTATGAGAAAAAATAATCAAGAATACATAAAATCCCCTCATTTGGTTAGGACCTCAGTATATATTATATAATTTTCAGATTTTTCCCATGGAGATCTATACACAGTTACTGAAGTCTTGAAATGTGGTTAGTGCAAATGAAGAGCTGACTTTTTATCAATGTAAAATTAAAACTGAAGCAATATAAAATATATCTTCCAATAAACACCACTTTATTGTTTAGTACAACTACATTTCACTTTCCTGAAAATAAAACGTGTGAATTAAGACACAAAACATATGCTGGATTTTTTTTCTTTCTTTGTGGTTTTTTTTTTTTTTTTGAGATGGAGTCTTGCTCTGTCACCCAGGCTGGAGTGCAGTGGCACAATCTTGGCTCACTGCAACCCGCACCTCCCGAAGTCAAGCAGTTCTCATGCCTAAGCCTCCTCAGTAGCTGGGACTACAGGCACCTGCCACTATGCCCAGCTAATTTTTGTATTTTGTTTGTTTGTTTTTGAGACAGAGTCTAGCTCTGTCATCCAGGAAGAGTGCAGTGGCACAATCTTGGCTCACTGCAAACTCTGCCTCCTGGGTTCAAGCACTTCTCCTGACTCCAAGCAATTCTCCTGACTCAGCCTCCTTAGTAGCTGAGATTACAAGCACTCACCACCACACCTGGCTAATTTTTGTACTTTTAGTAGAGATGGGGTTTCATCATGTTGGTTGAACTCCTGACCTCAAGTGATCTGTTTGCCTCAGCCTCCCAAAGGGCTGGGATTACAGGCATGAGCCACTGCACCTGGCCTAATTTTTGTATTTTTAATAGAAACAGAGTTTTGTCATGTTGGCCAGGCTGGTCTTAAACTCCTGACCTCAGGTGATCCACCTGCCTCAGCTTCACAAAGTGCTGGGATTACAGGCTTGAGCCACCAGGCCCGGCCCATATGCTGGATTCTTAAAAGACTTAATTTTTTTAAAAAAAGGAAAATATTTTACTAATAAATTTTTGATGGATAACATGTTACAATGATAACATTTTGGATATGATGGATTAAACATATTTTTAAAATAAATTTAACCTATTTATTTTTATTTTTTCTATATGCCTATCAGAAAATTTAAACTACATATGTGGCTTATATTTCCACTGAATAGCACTTCTATACTTATATGTACACACATATATATGTATTTTATAAAATTACTTTTTTTAATAAACTACTTCCTTGACTTTGCTTTATAGTAAAATAATCCTTTAAGTCAATAAACACAGATCTTTATGTAGCCTTTTTGAGTAATTGCTTAGTATTTCACTGTGTGGAATATTAGAGCCATTCATAGTGTTTAGATGGTTTGTAAATTTTCATTTTTGCATACAATGCTAGGAGAAATGCATTAAGTGAAACTTTTACTGGTGATGGATGGTTATAAGGACCAAGTATCTTCTATGTTGAATTTTAAAAGAATTGGAGAAGGGCATGGCAAATTTTTAGAAAATAATTTTTAGAAGGCATATAAAAGTATATACTTTAGGCCAGGCACAGTGGCTCAGGCCTGTAATCCCAGCACTTTAGGAGGCCAAGGTGGGCGGATCACAAGGTCAGGAGTTCAAGACAAGCCTCACCAACATAGTAAAACCCTGTCTCTACTAAAAATACAAAAATTAGCCGGGTGTGGTGGCATGTACCTGTAGTCCTAGCTACTCAGGAGGCTGAGGCAGGAGAATCAATTGAACGTGGGAGGTAGAGGTTGCAGTGAGCCAAGATTGCGCCATTGCACTCCAACCTGGGTGACAGAGAGAGACCCCGTCTCAAAAAATAAAAGTATGAACTTTATATACAGTTATAGCTTGGTATCCACAGAGGATTGGTCCCAAGAACCCTCAGGATACCAAAATTCACAGATGCTCAAGTCCTTAATGTCAAATGGCTTAGTATTTGCATATAACCTAGGCACATCTTCCTATATACTTTAAATCATCTCTAGATTATTTACAACACCTAATATAAGGTCTACAGCATCACTTCCTTTGCATGGATTCAACATAGTACTCTGTGCCTAGCAAATTCAAGTTTTCCTTTGGAATATTGCAGAATTGTTTTTTCCAAATATTTTTTTATTCAGGTTGGTTAAATCTACAGATGTGGAACCCACTGAGATGGAAAGTCGACTGTACTTTTATAAAATAGAATCATTATACAGAGTACATAATATATATTATAAAGATTTCCATGAACAACAATTAAAATATTTAAATGCTAAAACATTTATACTTTTCTTAAAAAACACATTCTATGACTATTTCACCTCCCTGAGAACATCTTACAATTTTTGATGAAATACTGCTATTTTAAACAATAGAATACAAGCCCTTCGATATAAGGGACTGAAATCTCTGGTTTATTTCTATCATTTTTGCCTGTCTTTAAAGAGATGCCTTGAGTACAACCTCAGATGACAAAAAGCCAAAAGACTGGTACTCTCGGAGCCCCCCTGAGAAAGTGTGTGTCCTCTCTGGGATAATGTCACCCATCTAGGCTCTCGTGAGGGGTTTGCAAAGGGAAATGGAATTGTTCTCAGGCCAATTCAGAGAGGTCTTCACCTTCTGAGAGCCAACCTGTTAGAACCATTCCAAGTAGCCAGAATCTATAACAATGTTGTCTCTAGAGAATCGTAATACACTCCACATTAGAGGAAATAAACAGAGTAGGATTGTCTTGATTGTTCAAGTATTTTGAGTACTTGACCTGAGTATTGACCATTTGCTCAATATTTCAGTGTTCTGTGAATTACATATTCTTAGTGTCCCCAGGCCACTGTTAGGTTCCTAGACAGCCAAAGATTCAAGTTTAATATAGAGATTATTAGAGATACAGAAAAAATTATTTTATAATATATGAAAAAAACACCATATTTACTACTCCTAGAAAATCTTTTAGAGTTTGAACCAGTTATGCTACTTACCTTATACATAAAACCATACAACTTTCCTAGGTAAGAGCATTACAGTTGAGTCTTTTTCATTTGTTTGTTTCATCAATAAGGGCTTTGCCTTCTGTGTCCTACATTGGAATTTACTATAATTTCATTCAATTTATATAGGCAATAGTGGGATCTAAACATTTTTCGATTTATCACAGTTAAGAATTTTATATAACTAGGTTGGAAATTCAGTTAGAAGGCGCTTCTCTCTACATAATCTCTGTAGTGTCACAGAAGCATCCAGAAGGTCTGTCTTCCTACAGCCCTGCCACATATTGATTATGAAACCAAGGACCTGCCACTTAATCTTTCTGGAAGTTAATTTCCTCATCTGCAATATGAGGAAAATAAATCCTGTGCTACCTACCTCACAAGACAGCAATGAGAATCAAGTGGGGTAAAACATATAAATACATTTTGGAAAAAAAAAGAGATACCATTTCTGGAAACCTAGAACAACTTTAACAGTAATAACAATAACAAGTCCTCATTTGTAACTATTTCTTATATTAGCAATCTTAGGACTGCAATCAATAGAAATCAACTCAAACTAGCTTAAGAGGGGGCAAAAAGTGGAGCAAGGATTGCATTACAGGGATTCAACAGCATCCTGGTATCCAAAACTAGGAGCACATCAAGATCTCAAGGAAGAACTAGAACCAGTTACCTTTCCTCTCTTCTCTTATATTCATTTATCTGAAACACTATTTCTAATATCTAAAGATATATTTATTCTGCTTATCCTTGAATAAAAATGTGGCTGCTTGCACATGCAAGGGCATGTATTTTACAGATTCAGCCACTTCAAGACACCAATCTCTGTTTGATTTCCAGCTACAAATTCACTGGGAATCTGGTTATGTTTCAATTATGTGCCCACCTTTAGTTCTGTGTATTGTGATGATCAAGAATAAGATTTTTTTAAATGGCTGTTGGGTGAATACTGCTCTTCTCCAATATATTAGAGACCCTTTGTTTTGTTTTATTTTTCCTCCAGAAAAAAAGGTTGTTGAATATAAAATCCCTTAGGTATCCACTATTCCCTTTAACTTTCCAAAGAATTTTCACACGTGAATGAAATGAGAAAATGTATTATCTTAACAGATAGAAACAGAATTTCTCTGAGGATGGAACTATCTTTGTTGAAAGGGGGAAAAAAGATACTTCGGTAAGCCATTTGAAAGAGAAGAGAGATCTGGAGGGCATAGGTGCCAGCTGAGTCCCAAGAACAAAAGAGCTGCTTAGGGTGCTCCAGTTTAGGAAATGAAAGCCGTTGGATTTTGCTCCTAAGAGGACTAGGGAGAAAAAAGAAAGGAAGGAGGAGACCTGGAGGCATAGAGTCCAAGAAATGTGGCGCATCAAAGCGGCGTGGGGCAAGGAACTTGGAAAAATCTTCCAAGGGGTACGGTGGCCCCCACCCCTGCAGCTTTACCACCCCCAGCCTACACAAACTCTTTAAGAAGAAAAATATTCAAGATGTGATTTTTAGTTGTTTTTGTGCAATTTGAATTATTTGTTCATTCTGTGGACATTATCAGAATTAGAGAGAGAGAGAGAGAGTGAGTGTGTGTGTGTGTGTGTGTGTGTGTGTGTGTGTGTGTGTATGTGTCTAAATTGTCTAAATTAAGCATATCTGGCCTGAACGGTGTGGAACAGTGAGAATGTGTGTTAAAGCAGGAGTGGAGGCAGAGCAAACACCACCCAAGATGTCAAGGGCAGGGAAGGAGCAGCTGCCTTTGGGTTATAAATGCATTATCTCCTATGCTCCCTCCAACAACTTGCCAAGTAATTAAAACAGATATCGTTACTGTTTGACAGATAAGGAAACTGCAAACAATCATTTACACAATGTCTTACAGCAAATTAGTCTTGGAGCAGAACTAAAATCTATATGTCTTGTCACTGGACTCGTGTTATTGCATTGAACTGCCTTCAAATGTTATGATAGAAACAGAACAATGGTAGCATGCATACCTTAGTGGCAAGAATCAAGAAGACATTTCTTTAAATGAAATGCTTTTAGTGAAACCACTAAGATTACCTTTTAGTCATTCTTCCATTTATTTAATATATATGTGTTGAATTCTTGCTCTCTAATTAGCATTATGATAGGTGATAGCCTTTTGCATATGAATAAGAATCATTTGACCAAAGTGAGTCTTACGTCTTACGAAAGAAAAAAGGAATAGGAGGAACATTAAATTCACAGCATCTTGGTTTTTAAAAACTTTTTTAAAAATTTTTGGTTCTTTTTGAAATTGCAGTGACACAAACTCTGATCTAGTTTCAGCACTAGAAGTGACTAATTATGAATCCACAACTAACCATATTAATCCTCATCCACTGATGGTGGGAACTGAATGGTATAGCACTTTAGAAAACAGCTTGGTAGGCCTGGCGCCATGGCTCACACCTGTAATCCCAGCACTTTGGGAGGCTGAGGCGGACAGATCACCTGAGGTCAGAAGTTCGAGACCAAACTGGCCAACATGGCAAAACCCCGTCACTACTAAAAGTACAAAACTTAGCTGGGCATGGTGGCGGGTGCCTGTAATCCCAGCTACTCAGGAGGCTGAGGCAGGAGAATCGCTTGAACCTGGGAGGCAGAGGTTGCAGTGAGCGGAGATCATGCCACTGTACTTCACTCCAGCCTGGGTGAGAGAGCAAGAATCTGTCTCAAAAAAAAAAAAAAAGAAAACAGCTTGGTAGTTCCTCAAAAAGTTAAATACAGAATTACCACATAACCCAGGAAAATCATTTTAAATTTTCCTTTCTAAGATCAAGAAATGCCTGGAAAGTGCTCCGCCAGCCTAAACACTCTCCCTCCAAAAGTCCCTAAGGAGAAGGCTATGTTCTGAATGTCTGTGGCCCTGCAAACTGCATATGTTCAACCTAATCCCCATTTAGTATTATGAGGGAGGGACTTTGGGAGGTGATTTAAGTGATGAACACAGAGCCGCATTCATGCAGTAGTTCCTCATAAAAGCGGCCTCGGAAGCCTGTTTGCCCCTTCCACCATGAGAGGACACACAGAAGCCATCATCTATGAGGAACAAGCTCTTGCCACATCTGCTGGCATCTTGATCTTATACTTTCAGGCCTCCAGAACTATGAGCAATAAATTTCTGTTGTATGTAAGTTTCTCAGTCTAAGGTATTTGTTATAGCAGCCAGAGTGGACTAACACAGAACTGTTTAGAAAAGGGGCGGGAGCACTTTGTGAATTAAAGCACCACTCTACCAATAGCTGTGCAGCCCCAGATCACCAAAGAAGCACCTTGGTAAAAGAACGAGGTTGAATTTACAGCTGAAGTTTGAGAGCTAAGCAGCACTTTTTAGTTAACACAAATTAAAAATTGGTGGGCCAGTATGCTCAGGCTTGCTTGTGAAAAAACAATGTTTAGCTCAGGCAGGTCCCGAACCCATTGACCCATCCAGGTGCATTGAAGGGAAAAGACAAGCTCCTGCAGAGGTTCTGTCTACACCATGGAGATTGGAAACAGATATGCAAGCAAAGCATGGAGAGTAGAACATTGCTTTTAAGATAAACTCAATGTTCTGAGGCTCATTCCATGTCGGAAACTTCTGCCTACTGAATTTTTAATGTATCTTCTTCGGTGTTAGAGTAACAGTGAGCTGGGAATAAAGCGGGTAAGGATAAGCCAGGCACAGGAGAGGTGACCAAAAATTTTCTTTCAATACATACATTTTCCCCAGTCACTTTTCTCAGAGATTTAGGATCTGATCTTGAGCACTTGGCTGACTGACCCTCCATTTTGCATGACGTTGTAGTTGAGTATATGGAAGATCTGGATAATTTCATGTCTTAAAGCTCCTCCTGTGTATTTTTTTTGACTGACCCTCCATTTTGCATGACGCTTTAGTTGGATGTATGGAAGATCTGAATAATTTCATGTCTTAAAGCTCCTCCTGTGTATTTTTCCCCCATTTAATGGCTCTGAATTCTTTTTTTTTTTTTTTCTGAGATAGGGTCTCACTCTGTAGACAGAAGTGAAGTGCAGTGGTGCAGTTACAGCTCACTGCAGCCTCAACCTCCCAGGCTCAAGCAATCCTCCCACCTCAGCCTCCCAAGTAGCTGGGATCATAGGTGCATGTCACCATGCCTGGTTGATTTTTAACTTTTTTGTAGACACAGGGTCTCACTATGTTGCCCAGGCTGGCCTTGAACTCCTGGGCTAAAGGGATCCTCCTGCCTTGGCCTCACAAAGTGCTGAGACTACAGGTATGAGCCAATGCACCTGGCCCCTGAAGTCTTATACAGAGATAATTTCTTAAAAACTGAAAACATATTTTATTCCTTTTGCCCCCTAATCCATGTGTGGCCTAATAAACTTTTGATATTCAACAAATGTTTGCTAAATCCTTTAATACCATTATTTGGAATAATATTGCCACTGATAGTAATTAGAACAGGAAAACACCCAGTGCTTCCCTGAATCCCTTTGGCCTGCCTCCTACTCCCAGTCCTCTATCAACCCTTTTGCCGCAGTTCCTGCTGAGCTGAACAAGAGACACACATGTCAGCCTCACAGCTTAAACAAAGAGCTACAGTGAAAGAAAAACAGCTGAGCCAGCAGGAAGCATAAACAGAGGGGGAGGTGTCAAGATAGCTATTTTTAAAGCCAATGTAGTAAATAAACCCATAGGCCTTAATAAAACCAGGTAGCTCTTTTCTTGAGAAGCTGGCCTATGCTCTAAACTTGTCCCAAGGTTTGCTTGCTCCTCTATTAGAACAGCATATTTGAAATTTTGGTAAGGGCAAACAGACACTGGGGCAGGAGAAGACACGTCCTCATTCTTAGGTTTTTTTCCTCACAAAGAAAAATAGGAAACCTGAGAACCACGAAAACACAAGGCAGATAAGGAATCACAAAATATGTACAAAATGTTATTGTTGTCTATCAAGATACAAATGGATACATCATGAATTTGATAATGATTCCTCCCCTTTGGATCTTATCTGCATCCCTCCTGCTGGCCCTCAACGTCCTCAATTGTCCCTGTCACCTTAATTTCTTTCTTTCCTATTTTGCTCTTACTCTTGGATCTGACAAAACAGAAAGAAAAATGCGCTATAATTATGAGCACATGATGTGCCTGCAACTGTGTTGTGAGTTATCTTAACACAACACTTCTAATATCTCCAGTGTTGAAGAGGGAACTGAGGCTTACAAATTGCAATGTAGAATAAATTCCCACCACCTGAATGGCCTGCATAGCTCTATAGGATCCAGCTCTCGCTTACCTTTTGGCCCTAACATCCCTGGCCTCCTACTGTAACCGGGTTTTCTTGGGGTGTTGGTGAGGCACAGCTCCCCCGAGAGAGTGCTGTGGGTTCTTGGTCTCCAACCTCTTAAAGAATAAGTGATGGGGCCACTGCAGGTACGCCGTATGCTTGTAAAAGTAAATATCGGACCCAAGAAGTGTTGTAGAAAGGTGATTTTATTTAGGTAGAGAAAAGGGAAGAAAACGAGAAGAAGAGAAAGACTTCCATGAAGAGTGTGGAAGGGGATTCCGGAAGAGAAAATCGGGCCAGGTGTGTGGATACGGACTTTTATCCTGTGAGGAACCCCCACCTTCTCCAAGACCCTGGGCCAATGAAAGGAGTTCCTTAGAACTTCCACTGGAGTGATTGACTTTAATTTCTTCCTGCGCTCGTGAAATTAAAACATAAACCATTAAATCTCCCAGATGAAGAGATGGGAGGGGGGCATGGTGCTGGGAAATTCTTGCCCTTAAAACTACGCCCCGTCGTGGACCCGGAAAGAGAACACATTCCCTCACTACCTCTCTTGTCCCCACTTCAGTCAAACTAACCTTTGAGATTCTTGATCAAGTCAACTTCCATTCTACGCTAGGAGCCTTGCCCGTGTCCTCACCAATGAAGGACACTGGAATCCTCTTCCTCCAACCATGGTTCCTTCTAGTCATCTGGTTCTCTGCTCAAATGTGTCACCCCATTAAAGTAATCTCCATAAACATTGAGTTCAAAGTACCTAATTTTTCCTTCAGAGTGACTCCTTGTCGTAGCCACGGAGGTGCACCATTCAGATGACCCTTCAAGGGAGCATAGTTGGCTGACAATCTCCAACTTCCCCGTCTTTAAATCTATTGCAGCGTTCACACGTAGGCCTGAGGCTCTCTCTTTCGAGGCTGCCCTGAGCCTATAACAGAGTAGGGTAAGGGCACTAGACCCAGCCCACTTCACTACTTCTGCCCAGTGCAGGACTCCTCTAATGAACAATATTTACTCAGGACTGGGTTGTGGGGCAGAGATCTCATCAGGTTGGCCAAGACTTTCTTCAAGCTGTATCATAACCTGTCCCAAATTCCCTCTTCCCTTATCTCCTTGTCCCGGTGTCAGAGCTGCATCACATTCAAAGTGCTCCCCGGCTACTCCTGCTCCCACTCTCTCTTATCCTTCACAGACACTTCTCCCAGTCTCTTGTTTGTCTAATTCTGTCTTGATGTCTGCTTCTCAGGACACCTGAACTGGTGTACTCTCTTATAAAACACTGTTTCATTACTTGCATAGCATTTATAGCTGTTTTTATTTTATCCAATTAAATTGATCCACTTACATGTTTATTTAATGTCTCCCTCCTGCTACTGCCACCATCTCCCCGTCAATGTAATCTGTCTTATTCATCACCTTATTCCCAGTGCTAAGAACAGTACCTGGCTTGTAATTGTTCTTCAGTTAATATTGTTGAATGAATGAATGAATACATTTAGAAGGCTAGCTTTATATTCCAGATCCGTCACCTCCTCTTTATTCAGTTACTGTGGGTTTTACTATTCTAGGTTTTGGACATAAAACAGTAAGCAAGAAAGACAAAGTCTCTGCTATTTTGAATTTATATTCAAGGGAGGGAAGACAGGTAATAAACACATAATCACAGACATATATATGCTATGTGATAAGAGATACAAAGAACTTATAGTGTGTAATAAGGGAATAAAAAGTGGTTGTTGAGTAGTTAGGAAAGCTGTGTCCCTGATAAGATGACATTTGAACAGAGATTTGAAGGAAATAAGGGAGTGAGTCAAGCAGATACCTGGCTCAAGAGTGTTCCAGGCCAGGGGAACATAAATGGAAGCATTTTTGTTGGAGTGTGTTTGGAAAGTTCAAAGAACAGCTTGGAGGTCAGTGAGGCTGAACCACAGACAACAAGGTGAATGGCAGAAAATACTATGGGGAGGCACATGGTATAAAAGGTAAGTCCTTGTATGCCATCATAAGGAATTTAGATGGGATTTTCATCTAAGAGAGATAAAAAGTGAGTGGATAGTTCTCCCTGACATTTTAAAAGGATGTATCAGGCTACTAGATGGGAAACAGTAAGAGATAAAGGCAGAAGTAGAGGGAGCAGAAAGCAGGTTAATATTTCATAAATATCTCTAGTGTCGATCAGTTAAATATGGTGATGTTTGGTCAAATGCTTATTATCCTTGAAGGCAAAGTTAATAAGACTTCCTAACAGATTTAATAAATAAGGTTTGCGGGCAAGGAAAGAATCTAGAATGACTCTGAGTATTTGGCCTGAGCAAACAGGAAGGTGGAGTTGTTGATTACTGTGTTTTCCTCTGGTTGAGCTCAGCTGAACTGGTATAGTCATGGATAGGCAGAGTAGATGTAACCAGATTTGAGGTTTTTCCTGTTGAATACAGTGGTGCGGGTGTTTTGAGGATGTTGCAAAAGAATCATTATCCTTTTAGAAGATGGGATATAAGTTGCATAAGGAGAGACATTAGCACATGAAGGGCATGAGAGAAAGAGAAAAGGCATATGGTCAGTAGATAGACGGTCTCTGTGGGGCTCAAGAATGAATGATAATGATGTAACAGAGGGTGAGATGAAAAGGTCTGAAGTGGTGGTCAGAAAGTGGGGTGGCCCCATCTTTTCCTTTGTACCATAACTGTATTAGTCTGTTCTTATGCTGCTAATAAAGACACCCAAGACTGGTTAATTTTTAAAGGAAAAAGGCTTAATTGACTCACAGTTCAGGATGGCTATGGAGGCTTCAGAATCACAGGGGAAGGCAAAGGAGGAGCAAAGTCATATCTTACATGGCAGCAGGCAAGAAAGCTTGTGCAGGAAAACTCCTACTTATAAAACCATTAGATCTCATCAGACTTGTTCACTACCACGAGAACAGTATGAGGAAATTTGACCTCATGATTCAGTTATCTCCACCTGGTCCCACCCTTGACATGTGGGCATTATTACAATTCAACATGAGATTTGGATGGGTACACAGCGAAACCGTATCAATAGTAATCTCTTTTTCTCCCTTGAAAAATAAGAGGAATGGTGAGTGAAATGAAACAAATCCTATACCTACCTCTCCAACTACCATC
The DNA here is from genome assembly GCA_963573385.1 of Cacajao melanocephalus. Taxonomy (NCBI): domain Eukaryota; kingdom Metazoa; phylum Chordata; class Mammalia; order Primates; family Pitheciidae; genus Cacajao; species Cacajao melanocephalus. The sequence continues at coordinate 17,612 of CAUYLG010037182.1, read as the reverse complement.
CCATGTGTCTACCCCTCTCCATGGTTAAGATTCTTGAAAAAGTCTTATTCAGCTTTTGCATTTTTTGTGGTTCCTTTTTAATTTCCTACAGTAAGGCTCCCATTCACAACATAGCAAGATAAATTTTTGTTTGCTGCAGAATTTCTTTCAACACCATCTTGAAGCTAGCTAAAAAAGTCTATTCCTTTTGATTAATGACATCTCTTCAGTCATTTGTATCTTCTCATTCCTACATTAAATATCCCCAATTTCTTCAATTATTTCTTATGACATAGTTTGGAGCTACTTTGAAACCTCAGGCTCTCAGCTGAATGTGTTCTAATTTATCTCTTAACATATGTCTCTAACTCTGATATATAATGTTCAGTATTATTCAGAAATAAGAAGAAATGAAGTACTAGTGGATGCTACATGGATGAACCCTAAAAACTTTATGCTAAGTGAAAGAAGTCAGTCACAAAATACTATATAGTATATGATTCCTTTTATGTAAAATGTCAGAATAGGCAAATCTAAAGAGACAGAAATTAGATTGGTGGTTGTCTAGGACTGGGGAAAGATAAAGGATTGGGGACGATGGCTAAGGAACACAGAGCTTCTTTCTGTGATGAAAACATCCTACATTTAATTGTAGTAATGGTTGCACAAATCTGTGAATATAGTAAAAGCCACTGAAGTGTACACTTTAAATAGGCAAATTCTATGGCATATGACTTACATCCCCAAAAAGCTGTTAAAAACAAACATGATACTAAAAAGAAAACGCAGTACTCTCAAGCAGAGTGCTTTAACCTCTATCATTTCAATTTCACTCTGTATAAAAGAGAAGTAAATAATATCTGCTCCACCTCCTTGAAAAGGTTGTTGAATCACATTTTGCGGCATCATAATTATGTAAGTCATTAGCTTGAGTGACTCTCGCCAGCTCATATTTGGATTACTAACACAATTCACCGGCTGGTAACCCATTTGTTTTACATGTAGAGGTAAGAAGGTTTTTAAATTTTTTTGTTTTTTAACAACTGTTACCCAACTCAGGAAAGAATGCAAGGAGCACTTAGTACCCACTGTGTCAAGTCCAGCTCTTCACCTTAGCATTTAAAGCTGTCTTCCAACTTTGTCCCATACATCTTATCATTCTTTACCCCAACTTTGACCCACGCGTCCTATCATTCTTCACAGCCGAACTACTTTCAATTCTAAAACCATTGTTTTCTCTTTCATGTATCTTGTGCATTAACTGTTTAGCTGGTTATTCCCCTCAAACAAAATATACCCTATTATGGCCTGAATGTGTGTGTCTCTCTAAAGCCCTAACCTACAATACGGTGGTATTTGGAGTTGGAACCTTTGGGAGGTAATTAGATTTGGATGAAGTCTTAAGATGGGGCCTTTATAAGAAGAGGAGGAGAGACCAGAATGCTTTCGAGCTCTCTCTCACTCTCGCTCTGCCATGTGAGGACACAGCAAGAAGGAGGCCATCTGCAAGGCAGCAGGAGAACCCTCACTGGGGAACTGAATCAGCTGGCACCTTAATCTTAGGTTTACCAGCCTCCAGAACTGTGAAAAATATATTCCTATTGTTTCCGCCACTCAGTCTATGGTATTTTTAGGGCAGCCTGAACTAATATATACTTCTTGAAACTCCCCACCAATATCCTGTTATCACTTGCTTCAAACGTTTCTTGAAAACGTTCTTATCTTAGAAGCTCCCCCCATACTGATCAGTTCATTACTCTTCATCCTTTTAGGAATTTTGCTACATATAAATCTAATTTGTTGTTCTTATTCGTTTATGTATCAAGATTTAACTCACCTATTTGACTAGCTTCAAAGGACAGAAGTAATGTCACCTATTTGACAAACTTCTGTTACACCTTCATTTCCCCTAAGCACAAGTTTTATAGTCATTTCTACCAAAATTCAGCCCCCATTGCTTCTTCTTTTCCTGAAACTGTCTCATGCTCTGTCTGGTCCGATCTTAATAGGAAAGACTCATCATAAACAAGAATCCAGAACGGCTCATGTTGAAAGTTGATTTCCTTAAGTTTAATTCCGGAGTTCTGATACACATTCGCATTGAGAGTGCCAAGAATTACAATCTAGAAGGTGACTAAGTACATTTGAAGATTGTTCCTTTTTGTTGTTATATTACAAAAGGTTATAGTTGAGGCACATCTTGAAATTGCATCTCATCAGCCCAGCAGGTGTGACTCTCATAGAACATGAAAAGACTTGTCCTGTAAGGAGGCAGGCAACTCATAGTCTCTGCTAGCTCACCAGCCTGGTCGAAGTGTCCTACTCGAAAGCTATTCTGCTTGTATCATCAGTTCAGCCTCACCTTGGAAAACTCAAGCCCAGTTTTCCCAAATGATTTTTAGAGACTCAGATTTCCAGATGAAAACCAGAGAGGCTTTCCCAATTTTTAATTCATCAAGAAAGATGTTTTTCCTTGCTACCAGCCCTATTTTCTAATCAGTTAACGCTTCCTGTGATGTCTGTAGAGGAAAGGTGTAGTGCAATTGAAAGGAGGCGATGAGATCTTAAGCCTCTGCTCATTCATTCGGTGCTGAGTAGAATGCCTCCCGCAGGCCCCAGGAACTTATCTCCACAGACCAGTTAGAGACCGAAGGATGGGGAGATAACACCATAGATCCACTCATTTCATGGGCAAAGAAGCTAAGGCCTGTAAAAATGCATGCCCAATGGTACAGGAGTTACAAACACTGTAAATTTTGGCTCAAAATTTGGCATGGAAGCTTATGTGTTGCTCTAGAGATCTGCTACGATGTGGAGATTGGCTTGTGTGGGTGTGTTTTATTGCTCTTGTCATTTACAAATACTTTTTGATTCTTTGTCTCCCATTTTTTCAGGTTCCGAGGAAATCCTTCAAAATGGGTTCTTGCGAAAAACGTGAAAATGGGAGGAAGGAGGGAGGGCTAGAAGGAAGGAAAGAGAAGCAAAAGCTAGGAAGAAAGTTGACCTTGGTACCCTTTCCCAGTCCCCTCCCCTGACTTTTCTGTTCTCCACTGTGCCCATCTCTGGTTTCACCAGGCTCCATTCCCTCCCCAGCTCCCTGTTTCCCACGGCCCTGAACATCAGCCTACAGGGGTTTGCATTTTGAAAACCCTTGCGTGGCCGCCGGCGCTGGGCGTGCTCAAACGCCCAGGACTGGCTTTTTTCGGCAACTTTGGCAGCTCTCCCACCCCCACCCAAAGGGGCAGGTATGCACAGCTCCCTCGGTGTGAGTAAACGGAAAGAAATTACCCCACTCCGGCCCAGGGCAGGAGGCCACAGCCCCGCCGGGCAGTGCCGTGCTCCGGGGAGGCTGCCAGGGGGCGCCGAGCCCTCGGGGGTGGCGCGGCGCCGGGGTCTGGGGCCAGGCGGGCGCGCGCACCCCTCTGAGGGGGCGCTGTCCCAGGGCACGTGCGCGGGCGCGCGCCCTGGGAGTGGTCGCGGGGTGGCGGGAGGGGCGGGGAGGGGCGGGGCCGCGGCGGCGCGCGGAGGCCGAGCTCGGCTGGGCTTGGCGAGGCTGCGGCGCGGCCACCGGCTGGAGGGCAGCAGCTGCTGTATCCAGAGCTTCGAAACCCCAAATCCGGGACTTGGGGGCGCTGAACCAGGCCTGGAGCGGAGCCCGGCGGTGAGGAACAGCCGCCGGTTGCTGTCTGCCCCTCTGCGGACGGCGTCTCCCTCGACTCCGCTTAGGAAGTGGTGGGGGTGGCTTGGCCCCCGTCGGGAGGCGTTCGAACGCCCGCTCTGAGAAAGAAAGGATTTCCCTGTGCTTGGAGCCCGCACCGGGCGCGGAGGGAGCGGCGACAGGCTCTCGTTCTCGGCACCATGGGCTGCACGCTGAGCGCCGAGGACAAGGCGGCGGTGGAGCGGAGTAAGATGATCGACCGCAACCTCCGCGAGGACGGAGAGAAGGCTGCGCGCGAGGTCAAGCTGCTGCTGCTCGGTAAGGGCAGCCGGGTCGGGGGCCGGGAGGTCGGAGGGGGACCGGGCGCGGCGCTCTGCGGTGACCGCTGCGCGGCCCTCAGCGTTTGGAAACCCGGAGGGAAAGGGAGGAAGCGCCCGAGGAGGCTTCGGAGCGGGAGCTGTGTCGGGCGGTGCGGAGCCGAGGCGGGTCCTCCTCTCCGACTGTCCGGCCTCCCTCAGCCCCAGCGGGCGAGGACTCCCCGCGGCAGGGCGGGCGCGTCACTTCACTCGGTTGCCTTCGCGCAACCCAGCGAGGAGCCCAGGCGCGAGTCCGAGGCGGCGGGTCGCGTGGAAACCCTTTGCTTTGAAGTTTAGCTCAGCCTTTTAAAGATGAAGGGGCATTCGCGGCTAGAAAATAAAAGCATCTCCCCCGCCCCCAACCCCCTCCCGGAAAACCCTTCTAACGAGGCGTAGGTTGTGTTTCGACTGTGGCTTTCTCTTGCCCAGAGTGCCACGTTTGGTGAAATCGTTGCACCTTTTGTGGGGCCTCTGAGATGGGGCTGAAATGCCTTTCCTGTTAACTTCCTATGGCGACTTCCTAAGTGGTCAAGGAGCACTGATTACATTCACCCTGCGCTGAGGAAAGAGGCTGCGCTGGATGCTTGATTTTTCTTGCTGTGGGGACATGGAAGCCACCCAAGTGGGGTTGGGAAGCTTTGCTTTAGTAGTAGGCAAGGCAGATACTCGAGTGATGAAAACCGCTGTGAAAAGAGCGAGAGGGTCACGGCAGACGACAGGGCTCTGTCTCCGCTGCCACGGTTACAGATGAATGAGATTTGCCAGGTACACGCCAGGCTTTTTATTTGTTCTTAGCACTGTTCGGTTCGTGAAACGCTACGTGGAGGTCTTTTCCAAATGTTGGACGGGGAAGAAACTAAAAAAGAGTAAACCAGGATTTTCACTGAGGGAAGCATTAGGAAAATATTCACAGGTTAAGATTTGTGAGTTAGGGTTTTCTTTTGTTTGCATGTTTTCTTCTCACACTCTAGGTATTTAGGTAGATGAAAGGTTTCTCAGAATCTTCATTTGCATTTCCAAGGACTGCTTTTATTTTTATACCAGTTATAAAAAAAAATAGAAATGTTGCACAAACCTGTTTTCAGTAAGCTTGTGTTTCATTGGTTTAATGACAGCAGAAAAAATGGTGGGTTTTTTTTCTCCAATACTAGTAGGCTTGGGAGCAGCAAAGTTGGCATGACTAAAAGTAATAATGATCTGAGTCATTTTGCAAGTAAACTGTGAAATAACTTTGCATTTTAAAGACCTGGGTGGCTTTCACCCTCTCGCCCCCAACATTAATCTTTCTCAGTTAATACTGTCTGCCTAAGTTTTTGCATTAATAAGAAATACTGTGTTTTGAGGAGGTTAGTGTGTCTGCTCCTCTTGTGAATTGAATGTGAGATAGATATGAAATAAAAGAAGAATTAAAAAGTTCTTGCAGTTTTTGCACTCCTGGTGCGATACATTATTTCAGTGTATTTCTTTCTGTGTGACTCAGTTTGAGCCAACCATCCACCATGTTTAAAACAATTGAAAAATGAATCCTCTGGTGGTGGTGTTTTGTCCTTTAATTAGATGACTGTTAGGGTTGGACTAGAATAAAGGTCCCAGGAGTAGGCTGTTGCTTATGTTCAGAAGTGATCAGTGTGTCTTAACCTTAGCCCAGTTGGCATTAAGGGCTGGGTAATTCTTTGTTGTGCAGGCTGTTTTTGTGCATTGTAGGATATTAAGCAGCATCTTTGGCTTCCACTCATTGGATGCTAGTAGCAGCCCCCCAATCTGTGAGCCCCAAAAATGTTTCCACATAATGCCTGACGTCCTCTGGGGGCAAAATATAGCCTTAGTTAAGGACCAGTGTTCTAGATTAACAGTTAAATATAATTGAATGTATAATATAGAACCGAAAGTTGAATCTTTACAGTCATCATAGTGAGTTCAAGGAAAGATGTAGCGGAGGCCTCATTTTCAGAAGAAATTGTGGAACCTATATCTCTGTACCAGAACTAGTGCCATTAGAAATATTTCAGAATGATTTTTAGAAATTCTGAGGTGATTGAATTCTTTCGGCTCTCTTTTCTAGCTTTGGTCTTTTGTTTTTCCCTGCCTCTCTCTTCTCTGTGGAAATCCTGGCTGTCCTGCTGGCCCAGCACTCTCCTCTGTCTTATCCCCATTCTACTCTACACTTTTGCCCAGAGTTCCAGCACCCTAGTCCTGTAAACAGAATGCTGGGTTACTTATTCCAAAAATTCAATTCTTGGAATGTTTGAAAACATTGTTTTCCTAATTTGACTTCAGTAGTGAATTGTGACCTCTGGGTTTGTTTTGTTTTGTTTTTTTTGAATGCTTAAAGCATATGTATAAGCAGAGCTCAATGAACTATTCCATGTAAAACATGGCAACGGAATCAACTAGAAATGTAAAATTGTTTCTAGGTAACATATAACCAGTGTCACAGCCATTTACATCAGATCTTCCTCTTCAGTTATGCTGTTTTTCTCATCAAATGATGTTTTTAAAATTTAAGGCTTAAAATCTCTAAGGTACTTTTAAGACAGTCTGTTAAATAGATTATATTGCATTTTTTGTTAAGGAATATATTGTCATTTTAGACAGCTGGGCTGAGAAATTTGGATATGAGACTTGCACACTACTAGTAAAGATTTTGGCACTGAATGTCTATATGATTTAAATCAGAGGTATTTCATTATACTGAGCAGTGAATTAGGCCTTAAAAAAAGAGGACCTAGTCTAATCATTGACCCTAAGGAAATTAGGCCAGAGTTTGAGTTGTCTTTTAGGTTTAGTTTTTATGCTTATTAGGATGATAATGCTTAATGGAGAAACTTAAAGAAATAGGTAATAATGAAAGTTTTTAAAAATGTATGTCTAATTGTTGGGGAAATTATTTTTTATTGTTATATCTTTGAGAATGTTTTAATTTATCACCCTTTTAAGGGCAGTGAGATTAAGCTTATGCTATATTTCAGTAAGTAACTATAGTGTACTACTGGTACTTACTAAATATTTTATGTGTTTTGAGGGTATACGAGATGATATACAAATAAGATGATCGTGAATTAATTTTCTGTTCCAAAGCTTTGAGCAGTATTCTCCTTTATTCCACCACGTTATCCTTCCTTCCGCTCCACTCACCCACATATACAGAAATCCACACCCTTATCTCTCCTTCTTTAGCTTGGTTTAAATATTACAGGTTTTGGGGGAAAATGAGCTGAGGGATTGGATTTCTTCTGTTTGGTGGATATTTTTCTGTTGCTACCACCAGCCAGCCCTTTGGGATGCTGCATCATTAATCTTCACTCCTTTTGAACTTGCCCTGTGACTTCCCTAATTGAGAAATTTTGGCGTGCAGGACTTTTGATGTTTCATTGGTTGGCTTTCTTAGAATGGATTTAGGATGTTAGATGTCAAAAAGCCTATTTCCTTGACTAAATGGACTCAATATTTCAGCATGGGTTGTGTGCTTCTCTCTCATGGTCTCCCTTGTATTAGCAGTTACTTTAATAAGCCACAGGTGGTATAAAACTCCCTTGTTTTGGAAGTGCTGATTTTTTCTTTGTCTTCTGTTTTTCATTTTCATGTTCATAGTTCAAATGCTTCCCTGCCTCTGGCAGCCTAATTCCAGTAGGCTTTCCTGCTTCTTGTCTTTCCCTCTAGCCTGTTCTTTGTACTGTAGGTACCATGCTGCTTCCTTGCTCAAAAACCTTTGTTGACTTTTCCGTTTCCGGCCGAATAAAATCTTTTAGACTTGGCTTCCCTCTGCCCTTATACTTATTCCTCAGGGCATTCTTCTCCTCCAAACAGAAACTGTTGGCATATGTTAAAGCATATTTGTACTTGGTTTCTTGTGTTGTTTAGCCTTCTGCCCAGCCTATTTTCCTACTGCTGTGAGCACTTTAAAGGCAGAATCTTTGTAGGTTTTCTTTGAATTCCTAACAACCCTTTCATTTTACCACGTGTAAAATGACTTCTTAATTATGTAAAATTATTATCTTGCTGGAATGTAAACATTATACTCTTCCATTTTTCAGTATCAATGAGAGCAAATAACTGCCCAGCCAAATTATGTAAATAAAAAAGGAATAGTAAATTATGTGAGGACCACAGTGAACACATGACATCTAAAATCAAATTGTTTGGTTTAAGATTTTTTCCCTCATATTTATAAGAGCTTTTCACAATCATTGTATTTGATAAATTAAAGTTGAGAAAATGATAATGGATATTCATTGGAGGAGGGTCTGCTGTGTTGCAATTATGGCACTTCGCCCTACAGATTCTTTTTTTGTAAAGATAGATCTCATTTTCTTCTTTTTATTTTTGGCTCCAATTTCTAATGTTTAAAAAAGTATAACTCTTGTTAAATGTATCAGTGGTAGGAAATATGCCTATCTTAAAGAATTTAATAGATGTTACTTAAACCTGAAAAAGACTGCTGTAATTTTTTAAACAAAAATTGTGTCTCCAACCACAATCTTAATTTTTATTTTGTTAGACGTTTCTAACTGCCTTGGAAACTTCTATGTACCACAGATTCACATGGGAAGAACTGAATGTATTTGGCTGTGTTTGTCGCAGATTTTTTGGTCACATGTTGTGGCAAGCAGTTAACCAACGTATGACTCCTCAGAGTAAGACACTAGTGAAGTTCAGATCTCAGACCCCATTTGAGTCTTATGAACTAAGGTCAGCTCTACCTAATCTTTTAGTGCTTAGACTGTCTTCTGTCATAACTCGTTAAGTGCCAATTAAAAACCTTAATGGAAATAGGGCAAAAATAATTTTTAAATGAATGTTCATTACCGCAAACTTAGTGACTTAATGCAAAATTTATTGTCATACAGATCTGGAGGTCAGAAGTCAGGGAAGGGTTTCCACTGGGCTAAAGTCAGAGTGTCCATGCAGCTTCTTTTCCTTCTGGAGATTCTAGAGGAGAATCCATTCCCTTGCCTTTTTCAACCTCTACAGAGACTGCCTGCTTTCATTGGCTTATGGTGCCTTCTCCACCTCAAAGCCAGCAATAGCTTGGTGGAGTCTTTCTCATGTGGCATCTCTCTCCGGCCTCCTCTTTTCACTCATAAGGACCCTTGTAATTGCATTGGGCCTATCCACATAATCCAAGTTAGTAGCCCCATCTCAAGAACACATCTGCAAAATTCCTTTTGCCCTGTGAGGTGACATATTCACAAGTTTCAGGGATTGGAACATGCTTATCTTTGGAAACTATTATTTTGCCTACCACAGTCCGCCCTCTGGCTTCCAAAAGTTCATGTCCGTCCTGCATGCAAAACGCATTCACCCTCTCCCAACATCTCCAAAAGTCTCAACCCAATACTGCCACAACTGATTCCAAAAATCTCAACCAACATTCTTTATCTAACTCAGAATGGGTGAGATTCTGAGTGTAATCCATAGTGGAACAAAATTTCTCTCTGTTTGTGGACCTGTGAAACTAGCAAACAAGTACCTGCTCCCAGAATATGGTGGGTCAGGCATACGTTATCATTAAATGGAAAGAAAAAAGGAGTCATTACTTTTGAGCACTTTCAAAACTGCTTTAAATTTCAGGGACTGGGGATAGTTCTCTGTGACTCTTTGCTCCACCCTCTGGGTACTGAACTTCCCTGCTCTTGGAGTTATCCTTTTCTAATGAAGGGTGGTAGCACTTGTATGCTGCTGATTACTTTTATCAGCCTGTTTCTTGCCTGTGGAATTATGGTTGTCTGACAGCGTTATTTCATTTCATGTTCTTTTACTTCACTGTTTTCCTCTCCTATTTTACTGTAACCAGCAAGAAAAACCAAACCAAAACAAACAAAAAATGGCCACATCTTCAACACTTGGCTTGGAAATCTCTTCATCTTAATGTCCAGGTTCATAGCTTAAAAGGTCTGCTTTCCACATACTGAACTTAATTCAGCTAAGCTTTCTGCGTGTATATAACAAGGATCCCCTTTCCTCTAGTTTCTAATAACATGTTTCACCTTTCTTCCCGTCCAAGTCCTCATCAGCAAATTTAAAGTCTATGCATCTAGCAGTAGTATGTTTATGATAATTTACATATTTTCTAAGATGATACATGTTTTGTCTGCCATGCACCTCACTTCCTTCTGAGCCCACATTGGGAGAGACATTAGCATCATATTTCTACTAACAGTATGTCAAGGCCACCTAGGCTTTTTCTATTATGCCTCTCAAAATTCTTTCAGCCTCTGCTCATTGCCCATTTCTGCATTTTTAGGTGTTTGTTATAGCAGCACCTCACTTCCCATTATCTTCATTGGTATCTCATGTATAACTTTAGAGAGTGCAAAATGATTGTAATTTTACATTCTCCAGTCCTTGATAATTTATGTGACTATCATGGTAACACTAAAAACACCAGTTTCTTACATGTCATACTGAACCCATGGTGCTACTCAAGTCATAATGTGAAAGAATAAAACTTTTCTTTGCCTCCTCTTCATTGAAGTTTTTCCTGATCATTCAGTCTAAATTAAATTAGTCTTCCTTCCTCTCCCTTCCTAATAACACCATAATGAAATAATCCTGTACTTTTATTTTTTACTGTCTGTTGCCTTTCTCTATGGCATTGGCCCCATCAGAGCATGAATCTCATCAGACTTATCACCTGATGGGATAGCACATAGTAGCCGTTTCATAATTGTTGGTTAAATGAATGGATAAATTATTGAACATTAATTTTGACTGGTTTTCCTTTAAAGGGAAAAATTGATACATATTCTTTGTGCCTTGGTTATTCTGAGTGAATTTTGGCCCAATATGTATCTTGCTGGTTTAGAGTAACTAAAACCTACTGCATTATTCCTAACACAGTTCCAAAATAAATTACTTTTGGGGACCGTATTCTTGTTGAGTGATCAGAAAAATATCATGACTCTTGGTAAATTAAGTAGTGGAGTGAAATATGATTTTCCTATTTGCATATTCTTGGTACTTTGTTTTTAACAGTATTGTTGCATTGCTATATGTTATTTTGCTGCTTTCTTTAAAATATTGCTATGAGGCATTTAATATATACTCACAACTGTATATTTCACATAGGTTGATGTGAATCTGGTAACCTCAGCTTTCAGGAGCCAGCGGGCTGCTCAGAAACTCACCACCAGTCTGTTCTTTATGTCTTGCTCATTCTTACGTGGTGAGAATGATCACTGGTAACATTTGTAAAGTGTGTTCTATGCTTTTGGTGTCAAGTTATGCTTTAGCCTTACCAGATCCTTAAGAGAATGTAAGGAAATAAAATATATACATAAAAATAATTCTTCATAGCATCAGGTGGAGAAGAAAAAGAATAAAATAGATACTAGGTAGGGGAGATGAGTGTCAATATTGGGACTTAATTGTTGATCTTGCGGGGTGGAGGTGGAGGTAGCCTGCCTCTCAGAAATTACTTTGGTTATAAATCTGTCAATTTCCTTCGTGTATTTCTGAGCGTATCATTTAAGCCTGATTGGCTGTAAGCTCTGTGTTGTATGAAAACTTACAATTTAGAAAAGACTTTGCTATCTATGAATTCAATTTTCTAACATTCTCCATGTCTAAGGAATTTTTTTTCCCCTCCAGGGTTTATTTAGTTCTGTAGAAAGACTCTCCAGGTAGGAAAGGGTAGTTGACTTAGAACTCTGGTGGTAAAAGGTTTCCCATGAGACCCTGGGCAAATCATCCAAATTTTTTAAGCTTCTGTTTTTTCTTCTGTAAATGCTGGATAATAAATGTATCTACTTCACAGGGCTAGGGACAAAGTAAGCTAATGCATCTGAAGTACTTAGAATACTACATGGTACATACATTCTTAATAATTATAAGCTGTTGTTATAAATACTTTAGAGACTCTCTGGAATCAGCCCTCTTTGCAGTTTCATCCATTTATGATCACAGACATTAAATTCTTTTTATTGGCTTTTCTTAGCAAGGCTGTGTGTGTGTGTGTGTGTTTGTGTATGCATATATATATATATATATATATGTATATATATATATATATATATATACACACACACACACATATAGTGAAGACCTCAAGAAATAGAAATTCAATTTTAAACGTTGGTTTCTAATTCCACCGTAACTTCCTTGAGGGACTTGGATTTCTGTTAACAGCCTCCTCACTGGGACTAGACCAGGTAGATATCTGTGCTGTGTTAAGAATTTTATAGAGAATGTATTTTAAGTAATCAGAAGACTTTACAAATGTTATAAAAGTAATGTTCTCTTCATTTTATTATCTATTTTTAGAATTAGTGCAGTGGTTTCTTGTAAACCTTTTAAAAAAATAAAGCTGTTAGTGTAAATTATGAAACTTTGAGTTTATTGTTTAGTTTTACCTTTTAAAAGATGGTGCCATTTCTCAGAAGAGTTTGTGACAACTTCCCACAAAATATAAAATCTTTCTAAAACTTTTTGTACTGTTGACTCAAAGAGATCCCTAATAGAACTCCAGGATTATAATGGATTTACTTTTAGGAGAAGCATCTCTTGAAAAGTGGTGGTAACCTTGATAGAGAAACAGTGAATCATTGAATCTGTGATAGTATTTGTGCCTTGTAATAAATTGTAAAAAGAGTTCCTTAAAACTTATGTCTTGAATTGTATGGAACTCCTCCTGGTACCCTTGCTTACTAGAGTACAGTCCAGAATTTTTTTAGTAATTAATCTATATTATATGTCTTTCTTGTTTGGACACATCTTGACAGCCTTTTCTGAAGGCTAATTTTGTTCTTTGTAGTATTTAATAGGGATGGAACTTGTAAGTAGACCGATAGTTAAAATCAATATAATACAGTAGGAGTTAAAAGAAAACTGCCTTCTTATGTGGTTCTGAAGTTAATCTAATTTCAATAATTACATTTATCAGTATAGCTTAAAATTGGTCCGTGTATAGTAGCTCACTTAAGTTTTCACAAACTGAGCACATTAATGCAATCAGCAATCAGATCAAGAAATGTATGCAAGGTATATTTTGTTACTGTAAAAAGTAATGCTGAGCAGTAAAGTTGCTGGAACTATAAGATGGTGCTCCTCTAATTCAAGGCCAGCGGTGTGCACTTGCCCCTAGTCATTCGTCCTCTCTTGCCTTCGGCACCTTTTTCCATCCACTTGATTTTAGCATCTTCACACTGCTTTGAAGACTCCTGTGTCCTGGCCTGCGGTCATGCCTAGCATTAAAAGTGATAAAATCCAAGTAATACACCCTTTAAGTAATTTTTAATCTATTATTTTTTGATTTTAAACTTTGCAGAACATTCAGAAAAATAGGTAGCATTCTTATTTTTCCTTTTTCTCTTTCCAGTCACTCTTTAAATTACTTTCCGCTTTAAATTATTGACTTTTTGATTGATATAGAAGTATTGAGTGATAGGTAGTCATGTAACAATATCAATCTATATGTTTTTAAAGAGGTAATGTGTCTATTCCCTTCTCTCCTTCTAGAGTTCCTTTTATATGAAGGTTGAGCTTCTCATTTGAACGTCTTTGTAACTTCTTTCTAGTTTTTTATCTTTTTTTGCTGCTTACAGTTTTTCTAGGTTCATTTTATCTGTTCTACTTTATTTTCTGGCTTTCTCAAAGATATTTTCATTGTACTGTACTTATTTCACAGTCTGAAAAACTATTTTTTTCGGTTCTTTAGCTTCAGCTATTTGTGGTGTCTTGACTCCGTCTCATGGTAAATTGTGTCCTCTTGTAATTTTTCATTTGTGAGCATATATTAAGCAGTACATTATCTGTGTGAATCCTGTACACCCTAGGTTGGCTGCAGTTTTCCTTTCAATCTTACGGATGCTATGGCCCTCTTACTCTGTTTTTCCCAGGCAGCCCTTTCCTGTAGAGCCAGTACAAGGTAGCCAGGTTCTTAGTAGTTTTGAGTGCTTTGCCTTTTCTGGTTATCTCAAGCATCAGGAAAATTATATTTTGCATCTGTTCCGCAGACATCCCATGGTGGGGGAAAGGTCAGCTCAGGCATTCTCTCTGCTTAGCCGCACTTCATCATGCTGCTTGGATGTGTTGCTGCCTGGGAGACTTTCTTAACCCAAACAGGCACCCCTGCCTGTAGCAATTTCTTCATCTTTTCTGACATACAATTCACCTCTGGTACTTTGGCCCAGAGAGGAGATTAAGATATGGGTCTGATTCTGCCTCTCTTTTCCTGATCTGCCTTCTGCTGTTGCTCCTAACTGAATGCCCTGTAGCTCTCAAGCTTGCAGGCTCTGCCATGGGATACCTGGGAAAGTAAACCACTTGTACTCTTCCATTTTTGTCTGGGTGACACCAGTGTCTGCCTCTTCTCCCATTATTCATAATGTAAAAGAGAAAAAAAGCAGTTTAATAATTTTCAAAAATTTTTCATATTACACTCTCTATTGTGTCTGACTCAGAAGTTAGGTTTTTTTTTTTCCTCACAGTTATTCCTGCTGTATGTCCTTGCTGCACTGCATATGCTGACCTTATTTTTTCAGAGCTCCTTCTTTTTAAAGGTAAACTTTACTATGCATAGAAACAGCCTTCAAAATGCGGATTCTCATTGAGTAGGTCTGGGGTGGGGCCTGAGATTCTGCATTTCTCACAGGCTCCCAGGGGTGCTTGTATTGCTGAGCCACACTCCAGTCCATCTCAGAGTTCTAGAGGAGGTGATCTTCTCTGGTTCTTTTCCATTTATCCATTTCATAAGCATTTTTCAAGTCTTATCTGGCCTTGCCACATTCATGAAACCTATCACTTTATTAGTAAACTATTTAAAACAATACATTGTACAAAGTAAAGATTCATCTTGTTTTAGATATTCAAATGTACATGCACACACATATATTTATCATACTTAATATTATTGCTGTTCTGTAAACTTCTGATGTTAATCTAAAACCTTGTTTTAGTAGTGCATTTTGAGAGAAACCATTTGGTATCATCTTACATGGAAACATCCACTTCCTTAGGAATGACCAAAAACTATAATTAGTGATAATGAATCTTTTATGATTTGGCAAGAGTTTTTTAAGTGGAGTTCTTTTGATGATATTATTCAGATCTGGCTGAAAGAGCCCCAGTAATAATGTTTTCCTCCAGTAATATTTGTGATGAAATTCCTTTGTCATGAATAAGTAAAGGACGGTTGCTGCTCCCAGCTTAATGTTTGTATTCCCCCAAAATTCACATGTTGAAACCCTAATCCCCTATGTGATAGTATTTGGAGATGGGGCTTTTGGGAGGTAATTAAGGTTAGATTAGGTCATGAGGGCTGGTCCTTCATGATGAGATTAGTATCCTTATTTTTAAAAAAAGGCACAGAAGCTCTCTTGCATGTACCAAGAAATGGCCATATGAGACATAACTCGGTGAGTGTCCTCACCGAGAACCAGGGGCCATTCTGGCCCCCTGATGTGATTTCCAGCTTCTTGACCTGTGAGAAATAAATGTTTGTTGTTTAAGCCACCCAGTATATAGTTTTCTATTATAGCAGGTTTCACTGACTGAGACAGTTGCAAATTCTGATTAAGTTGGTAGTCATTGGACTTGAAATAATCATGCTACTTTCGTATCACTTCAGCTTTTCGAATTTGTAGGTGGTGCATACAACATGATTCCTATTGCTTTTAAAAGGGAATTCTGATCTTAGAAAACTGCCCTTCATGTTTAGTGATATGATAAATAATTGCAAAATAAGAATTATTTTGTGATTAAACAGCATGTGTTCTATAGTTTGTGCTTTCATCATAGTATCATTTACTGGTTGGGCTTAGTTGAAGTTATGACATCTGGTTCTTATGAAACATGTGTAAATTCATTCAACAAATATTTATAGAATGCCAGTTCTGTGGTCTACATTTTCTAAATATACGAGAATGGAAGTCTTTGGGAAGCTGATATATTAAAGTACATAACACATTCTTGGAACATTTCACCATTAGATAAAACAATATGTTTTTTGTCGTTGTTGTTTAGTTACAAGTTTAAATATAAAAACTGGGTTGTGGATTCTTTCTCTCTCTTGTTTGTCTTAGTATGCCTTTGTAGTAAATCATCTTAACTATGTTTTAGATGAATGCAGTTTATAGGTCAGGTTAAATTTTATTGCTTTTTGCCAAAAATTATTTCAGACTTTCAGAGCTAAGCACTAAGTAAATGGACTCCACAGTAATTTATACTGTGCACGTGGTGATGCTTAGAATTTTAGAACTAATTTTCTGGAAAGTTGTCAACTGACAAATGTCCATTGTAGACGTAGCAGCCCCCTCTGAAACTGTAATTTAAAAAGTAACTAGTATAGAAAAAGTGATTCTGAAAAATATAAAACTCTTAAAGAGATCTTAATAGTGGCCCCCTTTGGAGAATCAGTAGGACTTAGGCTTTATAATTCATAGACTTGTGTAGATTTTGAATTGTATTTGGGTATATGTGGATGTTTATGTCCATCAGTGAAAAATATGTTATTTTAAAATTTAAAAAGCAAAACAAAAAAACTTAGAAAATTAGAGCATCTGAATGATTTTATCAGAAAAGCAACTTTTAAAAGATACAAACCAAAAGCCATTTTGAAGAATTTCTAGAATGGGTTCATATTCATGGAGAAATAAGTTAAGAATCAAACTTTAATGTTTTAGAATTGAATAGTCTAGAAATGATATACTATAAAGGTTTGTGTGTATTTCTGAAAGTTAGGATTAGCTATTTAGATTTATGATAGTTTTAATAATTATTATGTGAATGTTTATAACTAATATCTCCAGTTTATTTGATAGAACTTTTGAAGTAAAATATAGTTATAACTTCCTTGTAATGTGTCTCCTACATATTTTGAGGTGTTCGGTCTTGAGACTGATATGTGATGTTATTAATACTAATGTTGTCTGAATATTCTTGGTTTCGTTTTTTTTTTTTTTTTTTTTTTTGAGACGGGGTCTTAGCTCTGTCTCCAGGCTGGGGTGCAGTGGTGCAATCTCGGCTCACTGTAACCTCTGCCTCCTGAGTTCAAGAGATTCTTCCGCCTCAGCCTCCTGAATAGCTGGGACCACAGGCGCATGCCACCATGCCTGGCTAATTTTTTTGTATTTTTAGTAGAGACAGGGTTTCACCATGTTGGCCAGGATGGTCTCGATCTCTTGACCTCGTGATCCACCCGCCTCGGCCTCCCAGAGTGCTGGGATTACAGGCGTGAGCCACCGCTCTGGCCTGAATATTCTTAATTATATGCAGTACCAGTGTAGGAAGAAAATATAGGCATTGCTGTCTTGTTCTAGTATTTACTTATTTTCTAATGCTGCTAAGTGTTACAGCTATACTGTGGACATTTAGGGAAGCAAACATTTGAGTAAATTTCTTTTCTCTATACATTTTAAATGGCTGATGTTGTATTGCAAATGTAACTTTACACTTTTTCTGGCTTAAATATTTATCATTAAACATTTTCTGTAAATCCCAACTTTAGTGGCTACATATGTTTTATAGACATTGCATATATAATGTTGATAATTGAAGTCTCCCAGTTTTACAGTCATGTACTGTGCTGGAACTGTCATATTTTAAGTGTATATCATTGCCTATATTCCTGATTATTTCCTTAAATTACTGAGTTAAAAGTTTTGAACCATTTTAAGGTTTAT
>CAUYLG010037181.1:0-65364 GCA_963573385.1 Cacajao melanocephalus | reverse complement strand
GGTTTTGGTATCAGGATGATGTTGGTCTCATAAAATGATTTGGGAAGGATTCTCTCTTTTTGGATTGTTTGGAATAGTTTCAGAAGGAATGGTACCAGCTCCTCTTTGTATGTCTGGTAGAATTCGGCTGTGAACCCATCTGGACCTGGTTTTTTTTTTTTTGGGGGGTGGTAGGCTTTTAATTGCTCCCTCAACTTCTGCCCTTGTTATTGGTCTATTCAGAGTTTGGACTTCTTCCTGGTTTAGGCTTGGGAAGATGCAAGTGTCCAGGAATTTATCAGTTTCTTCCAGGTTTACTAGTTTATGTGCATAGAGTTGTTTGTAATAATCTCTGATGGTAGTTTGTATTTCTGTGCAATCTGTGGTGATATCCCCTTTATCATTTTTTATTGCATCTATTTGAGTATTCTTTCTTTTCTTTTTTATAATCGGGCTAGTGGTCTATTTTGTTGATCTTTTCAAAAAACCAGCTCCTGGATTTATTGAGTTTTTGAAGGATTTTTTTGTGTCTCTATCTCCTTCACTTCTGCTCTGATCTTAGTTATTTCTTGTCTTCTGCTAAGTTTTGAGTTTTTTTGATCTTGCTCCTCTAGCTCTTTCAATTTTGATGATAGGGTGTCGATTTTAGATCTTTCCTTTCTTCTCATGTGGGCATTTATTGCTATATATTTTCCTCTAGACACTGCTTTAAATGTGTCCCAGAGACTCTGATATGTTGTGTCTTCATTCTCCTTGGTTTTGAAGAACATCTTTATTTCTGTCTTCATTTCATTGTTTATCCAGTCAACATTCAAGAGCCAGTTGTTCAGTTTCCATGAAGCTATGTTGTTCTGAGTTAGTTTCTGAATTCTGAGTTCTGACTTGATTGCACTGTGGTCTGAGAGACTGTTTGTTATGATTTCCGTTCTTTTGCATTTGCTGAGGAGTGATTTACTTCCAATTATGTTGTCAGTTTTAGAGTAGGTGTGACGTGGTGCTGAGATGAATGTATATTCTGTGGATTTGGGGTGGAGAGTTCTGTATATGTCTATTAGGTTTGCTTGGTCCAGGTCTGAATTCAAGTCCTGGATATCCTTGTTAATTTCTGCTTGTTGATCTGTCTAATATTGACAATGGGGTGTTAAAGTCTCCCGCTATTATTATGTGGGAGACTAAGTCTCTTTGTAAGTCATTAAGAACTTGCTTTATGTATCTGGGTGCTCCTGTATTGGGTGCATATACATTTAGGATCTTTAGCTCTTCTTGTTGCATTTTTCCTTTTACCATTATGTAATGTCTTTCTTTGTCTCTTTTGATATTTGTTGGTTTGAAGTCTATTTTATCAGAGATGAGAATTGCAACTCCTGCTTTTTTTTCCTCTCCATTTGCTTGGTAAATCTTCCTCCATCCCTTTATTTTGAGCCTATGTGTATCCTTGCCTGTGAGGTGCGTTTCCTGGATATAGCACTCAGATGGGTTTTGGCTTTTTATCCAATTTGCCAGTCTGTGTCTTTTGATTGGGGCATTTAGCCCATTTACATTTAGGGTTAATATTGTTATGTGTGAATTTGATCCTACCATTTTGATGCTAGCTGGCTGTTTTGCCTGTTAGTTGATGCAGTTTCTTCATTGTGTTGATGCTTTTTACCATTTTGTATGTTTATGGAGTGGCTGGTACTGGTTGTTTCTTTCTATGTTTAGTGCCTCTTTCAGGAGCTCTTGTAAAGCAGGCCTGGTGGTGATGAAATCTCTGAGTACTTGCTTGTTCGTAAAGGATTTTATTTTTCCTTCACTTATGAAGCTTATTTTGGCTGGATATGAAATTCTGGGTTGAAAGTTCTTTTCTTTAAGGATGTTAAATATTGGCCCCCACTCTCTTTTGGCTTGTAGGGTTTCTGCTGAGAGATCTGCTATGAGTCTGATGGGCTTCCCTTTGTGGGTAACCCGACGTTTCTCTCTGGCTGCCCTTAGTATTTTCTCCTTAATTTCAACCCTGGTGAATCTGACGATTATGTGCTTTGGGGTTGCTCTTCTTGAGGAATATCTTTATGTTCTCTGTATTTCCTGGACTTGAATATTGGCCTGCCTTGCTAGGGGAAGTTTTCCTGGATAATATCCTGAAGAGTATTTTCCAGCTTGGATTCATTCTCTCCATCACATTCAGGTACACCTATCAAACGTAGATTAGGTCTTTTCAGACAGTCTCATATTTCTTGAAGACTTTGTTCATTCCTTGTTACTGTTTTTTTTTTCTCTAATCTTGCCTTCTTGTTTTATTTCATTGAGTTGATCTTCAACCTCTGATATCGTTTTTTCTGCTTGGTCAGTTCGGCTGTTGAAACTTGTGCATGCTACATGAAGTTCTCGTGTTGTGTTTTTCAGCTCCATCAATTCACTTATATTCCTCTCTAGATTGTTTATTCTCATTAGCATTTCATCAAATCTTTTTTCAAGGTTCTTAGTTTCTTTGCATTGAGTTAGAACATGTTCTTTTAGTTCAGAGAAGTTTCTTATTACCCATTTTCTGAAGCCTGATTCTGTCATTTCATCACACTCATTCTCCATCCAGCCTTGTTCCCTTGCTGGTGAGGAGTTGTGATCCCTTGTAGGAGGAGAGGTGTTCTGGTTTCGGGTGTTGTTCATCCTTTTTGCGCTGGTTTCTTCCCATCTTTGTGGATTTATCCACCTGTCGTCTTCGTAGTTGTTGACTTTCATATTGGGTCTCTGAGTGGACGTCCAGTTTGTTGATGATGAATTATTTCTTTCTGTTTCTTAGTTTTCCTTCTAACATTCAGGCCCCTCTGCTGTAGGACTGCTGAGGTCCACTCCAGTCCCTGCTTGCCTGGGGATCACCGGCAGCTACTGCAGAACAGTAAGGGTTGCTGCCAGTTTCTTCTTCTGATATCTTTGTCCCAGAAGGATACCCGTCAGATGTCAGTCTGAGCTCTCCTTTATGAGGTGACTCTTTGGATCTACAGGGGTCAGGGAGCTGCTTGAGGAGACATTCTGTCCTTTATAGGAGCTCGTGTGCTGAGCTGTGAGCTCCGTTCATTCAGAGCTGCTGGGCAGGTACGTTTAAGTCTGGTGCAGCAGAACTCTTAAACCCCCCCCTTTTTTTTCCCAGGTGCTCTATCCTGGGGATTTAGGGCTTTATTTATGAGTTTCTGTTGTGCTGCTGCCTTTTTTCAGGGCTGCCCTGCCCAGCAAGGAGGCAGTCTAATCACTGTCTGCCTGCAGAGGCTTTGCTGAGCAGCTGTGAACTTCGCCCAGCTGCCGTGTGAACTTCCCTGTAGTACTGTTTATATGGGTATAGTCAAAACTGCCTCGGCAATGGCGGCCCACCTCTTTAATGGCAGACTCTCTCTGTAATGGTGGGGTGCCTCGGCAATGGCGGGCTGCCTCAGCAATGGTGGACTACCTCCGTAGTGGTGGACTGCCTTGGTAATGGTGGACGCCCCTGCTACAGAGAGCTGGACCATCCCGGGTTCAGCTGTGCTTGCTGTGAAACTCTCAATCCAGAGTGTTTCAGATTGCTGTTTTTTTGTGGGGGTGGGACCAGCCAAGGCTTATCACCTGGCTCCCTGCCTCAGAGCCCTTTTTTTTTTTGAGTTGAATGGGCGACTCTGTCTCCCCAATGTTCCAGTCGCCTGTTGAAAAGACGCCGGGATCTGTGATTTCCTGTGCAGTGACCCACTGTGCCAGCTGAAACAGCCGCACTGAGATTTGTGGCGCTTTTTTGCCTGGGAATCTCCTGGCCTGGCTCCGTGTTTCAGTCCCCTTTTTTTATCAGTTGAATGGGTGACTCTCTATCTCAGGAGTTCCAATTGCCAGCTAAAATGGTTCCCAGACCCGTGTATTTTATGTGAAGAACTGCCGCGCTGGCCAAAACAGCCGCGCCGGCCAAAACAGCCGCGCCGGCCAAAACAGCCACGCTGGCCAAAACAAACGTGCTGGCCACCCGTGGGACTCCTCCACCTGGGAATCTCCTGGTCTGTGGGCAATAAAAATCTATCTGGAAATGTGGCGTCCACTCATCCTCTGCGCTTTCGCTGGGAGCTGCAATCCTGAGCTGCTCCTAATCGGCCATCTTGGATCTCCCAGTGGGGAAGGTCTTACTTGGATCCTTTGTTTCCGAGTGAAATGTAAATTGAAGGACATTTGCATTTGAAAGCGACAGAGACTTGTCAGAGGACTTTGTTTTCCATCTACTTCCTGTCTGTAACAGTGCCAAGTCACCTCCCAGATATTACCCACATGGCATCCGCAAGTTGCTGTATGTGGGATTCTTCAACTTTTTGAAAAGTCTTTGTCCCTCAGCTAATGCGACACAAATAAAAAATGATAGAGTTCCAGCATTACACCAAATCTGCTGCAGTTTTGAAAAGAGGACCATCCTGGAAGCATCTGTGTGTGTGTTATGGGGAGTAGATTTTCTGCCTCCTTAATTATTTTTCTTAGAGCAGAAATTTTGAACCTTTGGTGACACTCACTCATCACACTCCTTTTCCTCATTTGCATCACTATTGTTTTATAAAATCCTAAGACGCCAAGACACATGATTTCTAAATAAAGAGTCCTTTAAGAAGATATTTAAGGATATCATAAATTTTCTTTTTTCAGTGCAGACATACAACTTGTCTTTTAGAAAAGCACATAACCATTGGCTTAAGGACATTGAATAAGAACTTTCAATTAAATATGGAGGATTGAACACACACATTTATCTTTGTAATCTCCTAAACCTCCCAAAATGAATAAGAAGTATGTAGTCATTTCAAAAAATGAAACAGAAGAGAAGATGACAACACAGGAAAGAAGTTAGCAACATTTTGGAAACTGAAAGCAGATGGAAGCTGAGTTAACCAATTTGAAAAATCTGAAACTAAAGTCTGCAGTGAATGAAGCCAATAAGAGAAAAAAAAATATGTTCTAGAATCTAGAAAGGCTTAGCAATTGGAGATACCAGGTACCTTTAAAAATGGGGCATGAAAAGAAGTAAAAACCAAGGAATTTATTAAACCTTGGTGTGATGAGCATTTAGACTCCCAAATTATCTCTCAATTCTTCTGGCCTAGAACCTGTCCCTTGTCCATCCTGGTAGATAGTGGGAGCTTCACACTGGAAAGGTTTGTACAGCTGGAGTCCTGGTGAGATGCTGAATATCTGTAACTTGGTTGGTGAGATACCTCATTCCTATTCTCCTGAAATGCTTTCAGAATACTGACAGCCAGACTTTTTATGCTCAGAAGGAAGGACCCACAGAGGCTGACAGTTGGGTGCTCCACAACCAAATGGCCCAGTCCCTACCCCACCATCTGATTGTGACTTTAAAGCTACATGGATGTATTACTTTACTAAAATTAAGAAAACATTAAGTAAAAAAGAATAACTCACAGCCTGTTAAACCATCTGCTTCTAACAAGAAGGAAAAAAAATGCTTATCATGAGGCAAGAGTGGGGCATCTAAGATGATGTAGGGGATATTTCCAAGGGTATACCTGTTACAGGGAGGGTGGTACCCAGGTAAGTTCTTGGCCTCTCTAACCCCAAAGAATGGGGAAAGGGGCCCCAGAAGCATGGTGAGTTTACTGTCTGAATAAACTTTTGGACCCAAAGAGTTTTGCCGAAGAGCAATTTATTAGAGAGCGAGAGAGAAAGAAAGAAAATAGCTCCCACACAGTTTTGGAAGGGGAACCCAGAGCAGAAATCCATTAAGGTAGGAGTAGCTGAAGTTTTAACTCTTTGAGTTATTTTCTCCCCATTTATATTCTCATCCAGTGAGAGGAGTTCTTTCAGACTTCCTCTGGATTGATTGATCTTTGGCTTTGATACCGGATTAGCTACTTGTTCTACAACCCTGAGTTACAGAGCCCCCTCCTCCCAGAGCTTTGGGGTGGGGGGGCGGCGGAATTTGTGACAAAAGAGCCCCACCTGGCCTTCCTGTGTGTGGAAAGATCAGACTAAGAATTTTACCTGGCCCATGTGGAGGAGGTGCTCAAAGAGCCCCAGCTGCCTTAGGTGGGGAGCTGGGAAATACCTGCGTTTGAATCCCCTCTGGTCTTTGGATGAAGGCGTGCAGGGAGTGCTCAAAGAGCCACAGCCACCTGAGGCTGGGAGCTGGGAAATTCTTGCATTTGAAACCCTTCCCCTAGTGGACCCAGGGAGAGAAGTTTCTTTAACATAGTCCCTCATAACATAATAGATGGGAATCCCAGGTCCACAGGTATGCATGTAAAGAAAGCCTTCACAGAGATTGACTGATTAGAGCTAGACTTCGGGAAATGGAGTTAACTCTAGACACCTTTCTTCAAATTTTTTCCAAACAAGTGTAAAAAGAACATCTGTGCTTATCAGAGCCTTCCTGTTTTGTTTTGTGTTTTTCAGATTACTTTTTCCATTCTTTTTCCAGGTTGCAATGGTACTTCTAAAAGCCATATATATCTTATTTGTATTAGTTTGTTCTTTCATTCATTCAAAAATATTTTTTATGCTCTCCTATTGACTTCAGTACTATTTTGGCAGAGCCCCATGAGTCATGCAGCTTACACTCAAGAGGAAGAGATTGACAGAAATAAACACTAGTTTCTTTCTTTCCTTCCTTTTATAGGAGTTGAATTCCCCTTCTTCTGGGCCCAAAAGCAGGAAAGTAAGATATTTACGTTTTAACATTTTTTAGATTGGGAAATTGGACTTAAAACCAAAATGAGGAACCCAAACTGGAACTTCTCTGTGGAAGGTATCAGCCCTTCAGGTAATACTGGAAAGCCAAGTGTTAGAGGAAACTAGGAAACTGGAATATCAAAATGAACAAATGGGATATACTGCACTAAGCTGCAAGCAGACCACTCTGGGAAAAAGCACATGTACATGATAAATACAGGCACAACTATTCTCTGAGGTCTTTTTGCTCAATTTTTGGGAGATTTTCTCACTTTAATGATTCAACTATTCCAACAAGTTAAACATACATGCACATACACACACATACCCCTATATATACATCTATAAACATAAATGTGTGTGTGTATATATATATATATATATATATATATATATATATATATATAGTTGTTCTCAGTAATTCTTTTTTGTTCTGCTTTTTCTTCTTACTCTCACTCTCCTCCCTATTTCTACTTTTATTAATAGTACACTGTTTGTATTCACATATATCACAGCTTGTCTAATCTTTTTAATATAGCAAATATAGTTTATTTGAGGTTTTATTCTCTCTGCAAAGATTGTTTCCTCCAAGTCACTTTTATTCCTTTCAAACCCTGTCTTTCATGTTCAAGGTTTTCTCTGGACATTGGTGATCTCTCAAAAGTGGGGCAATGAACAGCTGACAGGAATTTCCTGAGGGTATATGTGGGATTTCTGGATTGATCTCAACGAGTCTTTTCATGGAGAGAATTTCTGATGGAGAATCCCTCTTTTCCATATATTATCTCTGCCCTTACCTATGGCTTTTATTTTCCCATCTACAGAGGAAGCTTTTCTTATTTCCTCTAGAGAATTAGCCTCCTTTATCCTGTTGGGGCAGGCGAGATACACAGACTGGCTGAATGAAGTAGGAAAGGAATCGGGGATGTAACTGTTTCTCAGAATTCTTTAACTGCTTCTTTAATGGTCTTTCAAACAATTTTCTTGTTTTTAATTTTACTTTCATATCTATTCCCAGAGGACTAATGTTGCCAATTCCAGAGACTTTATAGATTCTGCAAAGCATATTTGTTTTTTTCTTGGCTTCTTCCACTGCTGGTTTAGGATTGAGCTTTCTTTAAACCCTTTAGTCAGTTACCACTCATCCAGCTTTCAAAATTTTGCTGCCGTTGTCTCTCTTTTGCTTGTCCTTGTGGTTTTGTGTCCTTTAAAATGTTATTTTCTGATGTTTTAGTGTAGTTTTGGGAAAGAATAAAATAAATAGAAATTTACCTGAAGGTCTCACTGGTTTTCCTAATTATTTTAGAAAGTACACTAAACATTCAAAAATACATGAATTTAAGATTCAAGCAATTCATCATTATATGAAAGAAAATGTGACTGTCTTTCTCCTCCCCTTGGATTCCATGTTTTACTTTTTCTAAGATGGACAATTTTAACTATTTGATAATTATTTTTTCCAGTACTTTTCCTGCGCATTTGCATGAACTTGCTTATGTATGTATACATTTAAAAAAAAATTGAGAGCATGCCAAATGCATGGCTTTATGAGTTGTTTGTTTCGGTTTGCTTGTTTTTTAAATTGGTAATCTTTCCAAATAAATACATGCAGATATTTCCCATGCTTTGAACAGCTGCTTAGTATTCTAGAATAGTGGTACTATGCTTTGTTTGTCCTTTTTTCTATTTAGGAACATTCAGTTTGTTTTCATGTTTCCTCTATTACAGGGGTCCCCAACCCCTGGGCCATAGTCTGTGGCCTTTTAGGAACAGAGCTGCGTAGCAGGAGGTGAGCAGAGGGCAATTGAGTGAAGCTTCATCTGTATATACAGCCACTCCCCATTGTTTGCATTACTGCCTGAGCTCCACCTCCTGTCATATCAGTGCAGCATTAGATTCCCATAGGCATATGAACCCTATTGTGAACTGCACACGCGAGGAATCTAGGTTGTACGCTCCTTATGAGACTCTAAAGCCTGATGATCTATCACTGTCTCCCATCACCCTCAGATGGGACTGTCTAGTTACAGGAAAACAAGCTCAAGGCTCCCACTGATTCTACATTATGGCGAGCTGTATAATTATTTAATTATATGTTACAATGCAATAATAGAAACAAAGTGCACAATAAAGGTAGTATGCTTGAATCATCCCGAAAACATCTCTAACCTCTAGTCCATTAAAAACTTGTCCATTTTTTCCCCTTTTTCCTTTTTTTGAGACAGAGTCTTACTCTGTCCCCCAGGCTAGAGTGCAATGGGATGATCTCAGCTCACTGCAATCTCTGTCTCCTGGGTTCAAGTGATTCTTCTGCCTCAGCCTCCTGAGTAGCTGGGATTACACGTGCCTGCCACCATGTTCAGCTAATTTTTTTTTTTTTTTGGTATTTTTAGTAGAGATGGAGTTTCACCGGTTGGCCATGCTGGTCTCGAACTCCTGACCTCAGGTGATCCACCCACCTTGGCCTCCCAAAGTGCTGGGATTACAGGTGTGAGCTATTGCACCCAGCCTGAAAAACTTGTCTTCTGTTAAACTGGTCCCTGGTGCCAAAAAGGTTGGCAACCCCTGCTCTATTACAACCATGCTGTGGTGAACATATTTGGACATTCTTTTGCACATGTACAAGTATTTCTTCAAGAAAATGCCGGCGAGGTATAGTGGTTTGTGGGTGTAATCCCTGTACTTGGGGAAGCCAAGGCATAAGGATTGCTTGAGGCCAGAAGTTTGAGATCAGCCTGGAAAACATAGTAAGGTCCTGTCTATACACACACACACACACATACACACACACACATACACACAAAAGTGTGCATACATGCACACACACACACACGCACAGAGTTAGCTGGCTGTGGTGGTAAGGGCCTGCAATCCTATCTGGCTAGTTAGAAAGTTAAGGAAGAAGGATCCCTTGAGCCCTGGGCTGCTGTGAGCTATGATCTCACCACTGGACTGCAGGCTAGGCATCAGAGCAGGGCCTTGTCTCTGAAAAAAAAAAAGAAAATGCTTAGTGGTTCCTAACCTAGGTATATGTTTTCTGAATTTAACTCAGTTGCACATACTGAATAATTTTTCCATTAAATTGACTAATTTTAATATTTTTATAGAAGCTTTTATTTGTTAAACATCTATATAAAAATGAAATAAGTATCACTTACCATAAATAGATGGTAACTATAAAAGTAAGTACAAATCTAATAAAAACAATATTATTGAAATTCAAAGTGGATGTGATCGTCCTCTCTCTTTGTTGAAAGGAATAGTAACAAGTGTTGGAAAGATGTTAATATCATATTAGTACCAAATCAAAGACTTTCTTCTTTAAGTATTTTTTTAAAAAGAAACTTAAAACAATATATTTTTCACTGTGCAATTCAACATTATACGACTTCATGTTCACACACCACCTAAATTCACGTGCCATCAGTGGGTAATCTCTCTTTCTAGTGCAATAGGTGTACCATCAACAGTATTGTCTTCCTTCGTTGCTCCACCATGCTACCCCTCTTCTCAAAGATTCTTTAGATCTTCATTTTCTAGAGAATAAATATTCTAAGATTGAAGGTTCATCAGCTAATCTCAACCAGCCTCAAAAGACCTTTTTCTGTGTCTGTACTGCTTTTGGAGTTTTATAAAATGACTATGTATATGCAGTTGCTTTGTTATGACATTTCAGCTTTTGCATCTTTTCTTCCATTCTGTTTATTGTACCTTCTCTAATACACCATTACTTCTTTTGAGCAAGACCTGTGTGTTCCATGTTCCATCTTCCCTTTTTTGATGTCCTTCATTACCTAGCACGGTGCCCTCTACAGAGTAGATACTTCATCATTAGAGGTAAATTACTGACTTCTAAGCTTTATTACTACAGATTCAGCTTTTGTTACACAAAAGATTAGTGGAGATGATAACAACTGTGAGGCCATCTAAAATTTCATAATAGCACAATCAGAAAGTTCTTTTTAATATTATAACATGATAAAACCCAATAGAAAGAGGACATTCTAGTGGCAGCAGACACTTTCATACTGAGTTTGGGATCATGTTTACCACAGTCATTTTCTTAATTTGAAAGCCTAAGCTCCCATGTAACTTTTTATGAACAAGCAGATTTTCATGTTTCCGAGTCACTTTCAAACATTTTATCTTAATAAGAATAACCCATGGAGCAAAAAAGACAGCAGGCTCCTTATTATCATGCTCTGCATATAAGCATTTTTATCTTTTGGCTGCCAAACCTGTATTCCACACTGTCCAGCTTTAGAAAATGGATTGTTTTTAATGGGTGAGTTTGAGTGACAAAGGCAGAGAGCAGGCCAGTGGCCTATCCCCTCAGTTGATAGGATTAGATATGAGTGAATAAAGACATGTGATGGACTGCAGACTTTAGGGAGAAATCTCAGTGCATGTTGGCACTTACGAGCGGCGCTAACATCCTCTGTTTGCCTTACAAACTCTTTAAAATGCCATTTGCATTAATGATGGTATAATTGACATTGCTTCCCCAGGAGCTCAGAGGATTGTGGGGAGGTGGAATAAAAAAAAAATGCATGTCCTTTGAAGATTCTCCTCTAGCTAAAAATGTGGAGAGACAAGGACTCCTGTCAGTGTGTGATGTCATATTAATACAAAAATAAGCACAAAATCTTTCCATTATCACACTTTTCCCAGTAGCCTTTTATCTCATTGTACATTATCTTCCTAATTGATGCTTATCGGTATTATTCTGAATGGTTGATATAATTTTTTTTACACTAAATACCCCAAATTCTTCATGATCCATTTGTTCATATTGATCTCTCTTTAAAAAGTAATAGCTTAATGCCCGAAACACCCATGAATGTGTGTGACAGAGGAGATGTGGGCAGGGACTCAGGATTCAATCTCTGCTATAACTGAATCAGGTTGAAATCTTTATGAAAGGAATGACCTTTCAGAGGTCAAAGATCAACTGCAGCATGTTGGAACCATAATTTAGAAAGACATATACCCAGATGTCAATTAGGTTTGAAATGAAACTGTCAGATTTTTAACAAGGGCAGTTATAATATATTTATTTCTAGATTTGTGCTGGATCAGTGTATATTAGCAATATTTTAATAAATGTTTTATGAATAATGGATTAGTAGAGGACATAGTAATTTCTAACTAGCATTTTATAACATCTATATTAGCAATGTGTGTTTTCTTATAATATTTTACAGAAGATAAATCAGGCAAAAGACCAGAGAAAACCAGAGTATAAGCACAATTTAGATTCCTAAGGGAAGAGTTTTGTCTTTTGTTGTGTTTTTGAGTAATGCCAGTAAAATTCTCCCCACTTGTAATATTAGCCAAATGGAAAATATCTATCTTATAATGACACTTGGTGTTGGAGAACTATTTCTGAGGCATTGCATTATTCTGAAGGGCCTTTTTAAGTCATTCAGGAAAGATCAAATTATGTGTAGTGATGTGAAATGTTGAGGTTGTCCACTTAATTATATGATAATTTTTTGATTTTTTAATCTTTTGATTTATTTTATTTTAGAGACAAGGTCTCACTCTGTTGCTTAGGCTGGAGTGCAGTGATGCCATCATAGCTTACTGCAGCCTTCAACTCCTGGGCTCAAGCAATCTTTCTGCCTCAGCCTCTCAAAGTGCTGAGATTACAGATGTGAGCTACCATGCCTGGACTATATGTAATTTTTAAACTATATGTAGTGTGTTTGTGTCTTAGGGCATGCATAATTGCAAGGAAAACAGATCTATTCAAATGTGCTTTGGGAATTTGTGGTGAAAAATTGAGGAGAATCACAGAAAAGTCAGTTTTAGGAAGTATGGCCAGACCTTGAAGTGAGTAGAGGGATAGAGAATCAACTCAAACTAGCTAAAGCAAAAGAGAGATTTTTTTTCCCCAAATCTGAAGAGCATGGGTGAATCACTGGCTGTATCCAGGTGCACAGCCAATGTCAGCTGCTGCTTGTCTCTGTACCTAAGCTGAGCTTTCTTTTGATTCAGCTTCTTTCTTTGGTAGGCTCTTTTCTCACTGTGGTAAGACTGAACTTCACTTTACCTTTCCACATCTTAGCAACTCTTGTAAAAGAGATATTCTTTTTCCTAACAGTTCTTGCAAAAATTCTAGACTTGACCCTTGCTGTTCCATGCTGGATCATGAGCTCCTGTCTAAATCAACTATTACAACCCCATTTGAGGAAGACTGTCTCTTATTGACCCATCACTAGAACAGGCGTATTGAATCAGCACCACCACCATAAGTTGAGAGTAGGGGAGTAGTGGTCTGAAAGAACACTGAAATCTGTTAAGAGAAGATACAGTAGTTGCTGTTGATAACCCTCCTGGATCCCTTTACCAAGTGAAGACATCCATCCGTAAGCTGTTATAAATAGCCTACAGCTGCTCCCTTCTTAGATAATTGACTTCAGCCAAAGGAAGCAGCTCATCCAAGAGGTGACCCACCGTCCCCAAGCAGCCTGCATCTAGTGATGGATTCAAGGGGATAAAGGTCTGTCCCTTGCTTCAAGGGCCGAATAGGTCTATAATCCAAGTTCTGCTTAGAGCTCCAGGAAAGAACATATCCTGGATTAGCTTTCCACCCTGTCCCATACCGCTTCCCTCACTCCTTTTTTCCCAAGAGCATGGCCTCAATAAATAACCCCCTTCTCAAGCTCTGCTTCTAGAGAACCAAAGCTAAGACATCAGGAATGAATATTGGACAGGTGAAATAATTAATATCTGCTGTAGACAAGAACTGAGATCTTTTTCTCTGTCTCTCAAGGGTTTCAAGATTCCTGTAATGATTTCCTTTCTCATTTTTAAATTCATTTTTATTTTATTTATTTTTCAACTTCTATTTCAAGTTCAGGGGTACATGTGTAGGATGTGCAGTTTTGTTACATAGGTAAACTTATGGGAGTTTGTTGTACAGATTATTTCATCACCCAGGTATTAAGCCTACTATCCTTTATTTATTTTTCCTGATCCTCTCCCTCCTTTCATCCTCCACCCTCCCATAGGCCCCAGTGTGTGTTATTCCTCTCTATGTGTCCATGTGTTCTCATTATTTATTTCCCACTTATAAGTGAGAACATGTGATATCTGGTTGTCTGTTCCTGCATTAGTTTGCTAAGGATAATGGCCTCCAGCTCCATCCATGTTCCTTCAAAGGACATGATCTCATTCTCTTTATGGCTGCATAGTATTTCATGGTGTATACACACCACATTTTCTTTATCCAGTCTATCATTGATGGACATTTGGGTTGATTACTTTTTCTTAATGTAATTAAGAATGTACTTCATTCTTCCAGCTGAAGACGGTTCCTGTAACTTGTCTGGCCTCTGGGTTTCAGTTTTCTTGCTGATTCCTCTGCTTCTTTGTGACCTCTAAGTATTCAGATGCATATTGTAATGTTCATTAAAAAATCTTCCTTCATTTCCTAAATAATTTATTCAGCTACATGATTTCGAATAGCTATCCCTAATAACTCCCAAATCTTTACATCTTTAACCCTTTACATCTTTAACCCTTTCTCTCCCATGGATCCAGACTTATATGTCCAATGGTCTGACTATGACCTTTCTATTTAGATGGCCAACAAATATGTCCTATGTGATGGAAATCTCGATCCCACCCACCAAGCTCCTTAATCCCTGACTCTTCCTCATGATTATAGGAAGAGATTCTGGCTGATCAAGTACTCTGGCTGTTAGAGTGATCATTTTCTAACAGGTACCTTGGCTATTTGGCTTGCTCATCCTCTTCCGTGAAACTAGCACTTACAAAGCCATGTTGGCTTCTATTCCTCATGCAGATAAACCTACCGAGCCAGATCCTGCTTGTTTATTTTAAATTTAAATTATTATTATTTTTTAAATTTCATGGGATGGAAAATAGAAGTAGGCAATGTAGGAAGAAAGAACATGAAACTGGGTCAGGCAGAAGCAGAGATCTTTATCTGGTGTAGCAACCTTCACACTATGGATATTTTGAACTAGATAATTCTTTCCCTCCCTCCCTCCCTCCCTTCCTCCCTCTCTCCCTTCCTTCCCTCCTTCCCTCCTTCCCTCTTTCCCTCCCTCCTTTCTTCCTTTCTTTTCTCTTTTCTTTTCTTTTTTCTTTTCTTCTTTTCTTTCTTTTCATCTTGCTCTGTTGCCCAGGCTGCAGCTGGAGTGTAATGGCACGATCTTGGCTCAGTGCAAGTAATTCTCCTGCCTCAGCCTCTCAGGTAGCTGGAATTATAGGTACCCACCACCACACTCAGCTAATTTTTGTATTTTTTGTAGAGACCATGTTGGCCAGGCTGCTTTGAACTCTCAACCTCAAGGATCCACCTGCCTTGGCCTCCTAAAGTGCTGGGATTACAGGCAGGAGCCACCATGCCCAGCCAACTAGATAATTCCTTGTTGTGGGAGACTGTCCTCTGTGTTATATGGTGCTTAGCAGCATCCATGGTCTCTATCCACTCTGAGACACAAGAGTAAAATACGTCTTGAGACATTTCCAAATGCCCCTGGCAGTCAAAATTGCCCCTAGTTGAAAACTTCATATAGGAAAGTAGGTGTGTAGATTTCAGACTGTCATGAAACTCCTCAACCATTTATAGCCTCTCTTGTTGTGGAGAGAATCCAATAAGGAGTGAAGAGAAGTATGGAAGATTTTTTGTCAAGTTCTTCCTAGTGAGAGTAGAAGTTTTGATTAAAGTTTCTATTTTATGGGACAAGGTGAAAATGCACTGGTGTAAAGGGGATGGTATAAGAAGAAGTTTCCAGGAGACCTTTAGTGTATTGTATCTTTTCACAGTATGTTGAAATGTAGTTTATCTGTTTCCATGGAAATATGTGTTAAGCTAGGCTCATATCTCCAAATTGATCTGTTGAGCCATTTAGATCTAAAGCCATATGCTATTTAAAGTATCAGACAAATATGGCAAACAAACTGGCAGTTTATACAACAGTTTATAGTGTTTCAGAAAACAAAGAAATTTTATTTCTGACTTCTTACCTTACTTGTATAATTCTATGAAGAGGCGCATGGTAAATACAGGATTTGAAAGTCACCTTCTCAGTATTCCGTCCTTGTTTTGTGTTATTTGTATTTTAGCCAGGTAGGTATTTCCCTTTGGTTGGATGGAAAAACAAGCAAAACAAAACAAAAGCTAAAATAGCACTCTGCCCAACTTTTACAACATTTTCTGTCCTATTCTTTAATGTCTCAATTGATTCTTTTAATCTTTAAT
Source organism: Cacajao melanocephalus (assembly GCA_963573385.1). Classification (NCBI taxonomy): domain Eukaryota; kingdom Metazoa; phylum Chordata; class Mammalia; order Primates; family Pitheciidae; genus Cacajao; species Cacajao melanocephalus. The sequence continues at coordinate 49,487 of CAUYLG010037181.1, read as the reverse complement.
ATACTTTAAATTTTATTTTGTTTTTAAATTTTACTTATTATTATTATTTTTTGAGATGCGGTTTTACTCTTGTTGCCCAGGCTGGAGTGCAATGGCATGATTTTGGCTCACTGCAACCTCCACCTCCTGGGTTCAAGCAGTTCTCCTGCTTTAGCTGCCTGAGTATCTGGGATTACAGGCACATGCCACCATGCCCAGCTAATTTTTGTATTTTTAGTAGAGACCAGGCTGGTCTTGAACTCCCAACCTCAAGTGATCCACCTACCTCAGTCTCCCAAAGTGCTGGGATTACAGGCCTGAGCCACGTAAAAATAAAATAAATTTATTTTATTTTTATTAAATAAAATAAATTTTTGTTAAAATTTATCTTAATAAATTCTGTCTCTACATCATTATGCTCTTTTTCCTTTCTTAGTTTACATTTTATTTTCTGTTCTTATTTCATAGAAGTTAGGTATTCTGGCATCCTTTTAAGAGGTATTATAAAATTAGCAATGATTTTTTCTTTATTTTTACTAGTAAATGACTGTCAGAGTAATGCTCTTTTAATTCTTCAGTATGATATTCTCTTCTTAATGTTTTGCATATATCATTCTTTGAGGAAATCTCTGTCTTTATCTCTATCCATTCTCAAATTAGGAGATCTTTATTCAGATAATGTTGACCAGCAGGGTTGTATGTTTTTCTTATGATGCTTCTCACTGTTTGCTAAATTCTTGTATCAAATCAACCATAAGAAAGTAGCTCACTTCCCAGTGCCTTACAGATTTCAGTACTGAGGTTCTTAAATGCTCCTGCCTGGAAACTTCACATTCAAACTGGTTTCAAATATAAAAATTATAACCCTTGCAATGTACTTCTTTCAGGCTCTTTCTTTTTTAGTGTTTCTAAGAATACATTCTTTTCTTGTGAGACTATACCTTCTAGGAGAGATGCACCTCTGGAACCCCTCATTCTGTTTCGCCCATTTTTATTTTTGAAAGTTGTTATTCCCAAATACCAAGTACTGCCTCTACTATTTTAAGCCAGAAAGGATTTAATACTTTGGAAGAAGTCAGGACATTGTACAAGTTTTGGGATGGTAGAGGGGGCATGACAGCTGCAGTTAGGAATAAAAGTCTTTTACCTTTGTGGCACTTAATCTAACTTTATTAACATATGGAGTGGGCACATCCAGTGGGCTGGAATTAGGTCATGTGCCTGGGTTGGAAAGTGGGACAATAGGACTCCTTTCTCTAAAAAAGAGAGCAGCAGGGTGTTGTCTCACACCAGAATACTCAAGTCGTGGCTCCAGTTGTGTCCTCCAAAAAGAAATGTTGAAGTCCTAATCCTAAATACCTGTAAAGATGACCTTATTTAAAAACAGGGTCAGATATAATCACGTGAAGAGAGTAGGTCCTGATTCAATGCTAGATGTTTTTATGAGAAGGAGGAAGTTTGTACACTGACATACAAGGGGAGAGCACCAAAATGGAGGTAGAGACTGGAGCACTGCAGCTGCAAGCCAAGGAACATTGAGGATTGCCGGCAGCCATCAAAACCTGGGAAGAGCCAAGGAAGGACCTTCCCTGAAAGCCTTCAGAGGGACCAGTGGTCCTGCTGACACCTTGACTTCAGACTTCTAGCCTCCAATACTTGGAAAAAATAAATTTCTGTTCTAAGCCATTTGGTTTAATATGTTATTACAGCCCTAAGAAATGAATATGATACACAATGGGGGATTCCTTTGAAATTGCAAAGGGGGTGGGTGGATGATGGACAACCATAGAAATCCCAAGGTCGAGTGGCGGTATTCACCGTACATCCCAAAGTGGTGCTCTGGTACTAGATGACTGCTTGCTGAGTTTTCTTATTGGTGCAGATCCTGGATCTCTCAGGCATGAGACTAGAGTGAAAGAGGAAGAATATGTCTTCCTACCTTCTCTCTGGGTTGTTCCGTTTGATGAACCCACACATGGGTAAGGATTTTTTTCCTTTATCCAGTTTCATAAGCCATAGAGGTGTAAGAAATTCCTTCCAGATTTTGGCAATAGTGTATCTGTTCATCTTTATTTTAAGTTCTTTTTCAGTTGTCATTATGTGTGAATATTCATGAGACTTTTTGTTAGAAGTTAAAAGGATCTGCACGGAAGATACCTCTTTAAATTCCCCTATTATTATTATTCTGTCTTTTAAATTGCAGGTCCAAGTGAAGAAGGTTTAGGGAATAAGGGCAAAATGGGCACCAAGTTAGACATCAGGTCATATTGGGATTTACTCTAAAATGTTGTCAGCTGTCTGTTCCCTTTCCTCTATAATATGGGACAATTTTCCTATTTCTAGAGACTTCTAGATAATCTAGAGCTATCTTTACATGGGTCCTGCAGTCTTAATTAACAAGTTATAGAACTGAAAATTTTCCCTTTTGTAATGTCTTGGTTTGTTAGTCCTTGAGTTATGTAATATGTAAATAGCATGAAGCCAATTTAAAGAACTTTAAAAGTAAAATTATTCACAAAAGTACTGAGCCAACAGAATTAAGAGTAAATGAATGTGGCTGCTTTTGAATAATAATTCAAAGTATTTAATGGAGGTAAGTTTCTAAACAAGTGTAAGTGAATGAAGACATAATCTTGGACTTTGAAATACTTTTGAGAACATTTTGAGCAATAATTTGTTAGCTTGAAATTTATTTCAAATGTCTATCCCAAGAATGTAATTGAAGGAAAACTGGTTAGTCTAATTTAGAACTTTACGTTCTATTTTAAACTTTAAACAAGTTAAAAAAGAATCCTGTTAGGGCCATAACGAAAGGGTTTTTTCTTTTAAATCAGAAGTCTTTCTTTATTTTACTTATGTTGAAGATATGTTTTTTGATTAAAATGCAGGAAAAGCTATACTAGAGCAAATTTAAAGGCATCTGTTCTCAAAGATAAGGTATTTACAAATGAAGGCTATCCAAGATAATTTAAAAAGCAGTGAGACTTGATGAGGGGAAATCAGTATTTTATTTTTGTAATGTTACTGCTGCCAATCAACTCTGCAGAGAAAAACAAAGAAGAAAGGAACAAAAAGGACAAAGTCATTTATCTTTAAATGTTTAATAAGTGCAGGTGCTGTCTCTGCATTGGTTTGCAAATGAACAGGTTTTTCTTCTTTTTACATATTTTCATAGACCTCGCTGAACAAGGGGAAAGCATAATTTAGATAGAAGCTTCAGAGTCAATGAAAATTGGTGTGTGTAGGAGCTTGTAAAATTAATTTTAGTTGCTAGGCCTTTAACAACAGGGTGTGTCCTATGCACTGTGCCCTCTTAAATAATCCTTTTATGTTGCTAAGGGCAGATATATTTTGAAAGTGGCACCTCTATTAACCTTAGCTGTATGCCTTTTGGAAAAGAAGAAAAAAAAACACTGGAATTATATTTTGAATGCTACTCATGCTGAACAATTGTCACGGAACATTAGTTTGAAATCTAAATGAAGTCTTGACTATTCTTTTCAGGTAGGAGAGAAACAAGGCAGGGAAGATAAACAAAGATGCTTCTCACTCTGAATTTCTGTTATGATATTGTGATGTTACATAGGAGCATCTAGAGGAAACTCAAGACTCAAAACAAGACACTTTAAAAAGGCGAGAGAATTATCTATGCAAGTCACAGCACCAGACAGCTAGATGACAGTAACTAATGTTTCTTGAGTGCTTATCAGATGCCAGAAGAGCACTAAATAAATGCATTCCATGCTTCACCTCTATTTCCTCCCAGTCTCTCATCCTCACAGGACCCCCACCTAATATTATCATGCCAGTTTTACAGATGAAAAATCTCCCAGCACTTTAGGAGGTTGAGGTGGGAGGATTGCTTGAAGTTAATTGTTTGAGACTAGTCTGTGCAACATAGCAAGATCCTATCTCCAAATAAATAAGTAAATAAGCCAGGCATGGAAGCATATGCCTGTAATCCCAGCTACTTGGGGGGCTGAGGTGGGAGGATCACTTGAGTCTAGAAGCTGGAGTCTTCAGTGAGCAATGATGGTGCCACTGTACTCTAGCCTAGGCATCAAAAATTGAGGCACAGACAAATTAAGAAACTTGGCTAGGGTTCTCACCACTGTCAATGTTGGACCTAAGATTTAATCCTTCGGACTGCCTCCCTAGACCTTATTCTTAACAACTTTCTCTATGCTTCTTGTAACACCTCCTCCATCTTAGATCTGATTTAGAAGTGTAGAAGATGTAAAGTTCAGTGAATGAGTAGGCTGATTATTTATAAATTTCCAGATGCATGATACTATGTGGACTATGGTGGGCCTATGTTGATTTTGTCTGTTCAGCATCTCCTCTCTCTTATTTTGATATCCACATCCTGATGTTGCTTAGGGGAACTATCCTTCCCTCATCATATTTGTCTTGGTGCTCTGCATTTTCTTGGCTAATGGGTAGATATGAGACATAAGCCAGCCTAATCACTTGCTCTCTTCCTGGAGTTTGAATCTTGAGGGGGATGATAGAGATCTAAAATAGTTGCGGGGTTTTTTTTATCCTGATAGAAGTGTCTAGTGGAGACTGACGGTTCTTGCAATGAATCATGATTACTGAAGCTGCTCTGCTTGGGCCTTCTCGTAAGTCTGGGGTGTTGGCTTTTCTGTAGGCTGTCCCTTGTCCCTCCCAAGCATTCCTTTCTACCTTAAGAGAACCAGATTCTATTTATTTTCCTTGCAACTAAAGCTTTAACAATATCACTGACAACTGTTCCTTTTTCATGAGACTGACTTAGTGCTGTTGTGGGGAGCCTCCAACGGTTCAGTTTGTAACACCAAGACTAGAGTTCACAGCTTACGGGAAAGGTGTAAGAGAGCTTTGGGCCTGTTGCTTTCTTTTCTTCCATGCATACATTTACTACTTTGTGTCAAAAAAGTAAATTTTTTTTTGGTAGAGATGAATTTTTGGTAGAAATGAATTCTGGTTTCATTCAGAAGCTCATGGTATCCAGTAGTGAGAAACATAGGCAAAACACAAAAGAGTCAGATTCTGGTATTAGCTTGCTATTATAAAATAGCATTATATTATATTAGGCTCTTCTTAACACATTTTTCTTTCAAATAAGAAAAACAGTCTTACTACTTAGGAGGCTGAGGCAGGAGAATTGCTTGAACCCGGGAGCAGAGGTTACAGTGAGCTGAGATCGTGTCACTGCACTCCAGCCTGGGCAACAGAGTGGAACTCTGCCTCAAAAAAAAAAAAGGGGGTCTTACTTGACAGATATATTTATAGATATCTATATCTATAGATATATGAAGTTATACATGATATAATATATATAAGATATATGTATGATATGACATATATACCAGTTTATATATAGATATATAAATAATACTGCTATTAGTTATAATATTACAGTAATACTACTATATATTACTGTAATAATATTATAGTAATATAAAACAAATTTTAGCCAGTTTACATATCTATATATATCTGCATATAAACTAGCTAAAATTATTATTAAAATTTTTTTTTTTAATTTCAATGGCTTTAGGGTATAGTGTGGCTTTTGGTTCCATGAATGAATTATATGGTGATGAAGTCTAGGATTTCAGTGTACTGGTCACCTAAGTAGTGTACGTTGTTTCCAAAACGTAGTTTTCCTTTCCTCACCTTCCTTCTACCCTCCCCACAATTTTGAATTGTGCTGTGATAAACATAAGTGTGCAGGTGTGTTTTTTATATGATAACTTCTTTTCCTTTAAGTAAGTACCCAGTAGTGCAATTACTGGATCAAATGGTAGATCTGCTTTTAGTTTTATAAGGAATCTCTATACTGTTTTTTATAGAGGTTGTGCTAATTTACATTCCCACCAGCAGTGTATAAGCATTCCCTTTTTACCATGTAAGGCGAGATTATGCCAGTGCACTCCAGCCTGAGCAACAGAGCAACAGAGCAATACCCTGACTCAAAAAAAGAAAAAAAAAATAGTAATAAGAAGCAACATTCATCACCTCTGTTTCTTCAATTTGATGGGCTTTTTCATGTATCTCGTGATTTCCCTTGCTTAAAATGCCCTTCTCCAATATGTGTACCCAGCCAACTCCTATTTAACCTTCAAAACCTAACTCCCGCATCTTCTTTGTTACCATAGCCTTACCCTGTTGTTCCAAGCTTTGTAAATTGTTTTGTCCCCTTATGCTAATCTGCGTGAGCTTATCTTATTAGGACATGCATTACATGGTATTTCAATTATTTGACTCTATTTCCACCATTTGACTGTGAACTTCCATAGAACAATTCCTTGCATTTTTATATCTGTAGCATATTTTGTGACATGAAAAAGCCTTAATATTCAATATACCTTGAAAAAAATTCCTGAAACTTGCCATTAAAAGAACTCTATTACTGATGCACTATAAATTCAAAACTTTTTTGAAAATGCTAAAAGTCATCTCAAATAAGATGTTTTACAACTTTTTTTCTTCCCTGTTCATTCATTTTTGGACTACATTACTAAGTTTTTTAAAGTTGCAGTTCAATTATGGGAAACCATGTCTGTTACCTACACAGTTCATGTCCTCTGGACTTGATGACTATCATTTTTCCTGTAGATCTTTCTGTATTTCCTATGTCTAAATCCCCAGAAATGTCATTAGCTGTGTGTGTTTGACACAGGCAATGCCATAGCAAGTTAGAACAGTGAGGGAGAAAAATAATTTCTCAGCACATTTTGTACAAAGCATTCAAAAAACAGATTATGAGGTTGCTGAAGGTTGTGCATCTATTAGAAGATGTGATTAACAATGGAAACATATTTTAAAGTTGTTGGAACTAACTTTTTTTAATTAAACAAGCTTTATTTCAGTTTGAGGGGGCTATCATCTCCTAAAGTCCTCCTTTTGGTAGAATTTATCTTGATTTTAGGAAACACAACTATCTCAAGTAGAAGAACTGAAGACATTAATGAGACAATGCTCCATCACAAAAATTGTATTTAAATGCAGTTAGAGACCTCCTGGTATGTATATACTCTTGGGAGTGATTTTCCCATCTATCCATTTCCTGTCTTCTACATATAAGCAAGTGTTTTCCAAGGGTGTTTTGAGAAATATTGCTTTGTCTAAGTATTAATTAGTGTTGAAGGGTGGAGAAAAAAGCTTTTTCAAGTTAATTTCATTTGGAAAGCGTGAGATTAAACAATGTGTAACCAGTTTTTCACCATTACATGTGTTAATTGCAGATAAAGAAGAGGCATTCAACCTAAACATACTTGACCACAGCACTGTCACACATAGTGTTCCATGGGGTGAACTCAGGCAAATGCTGCTCAGATCATATTACATGAATCTTTATGTTAAAAGAACAAATTCACACTCATGGCTATTGAATATGTTGTAGCATTGCTAACCTTCATTCACTTGTGTTCAGCCCCTAAAACAGCCTGAGAATTAATTTACTGTTTATGTTCTCTGTGAATACGTCTTGCCTAGCCTCTTGCTTGATGACTTTTTTTCTAAGTGTTTAGGATGCTATGCCTTTATATTTTTCCTTTCCTTGCCTTTTTTAAAAAACAGCTTATATTAATACCAAAACATTTCCTTCCACAGAACAAAACAACACAAAACAAATAACAAAATCTAAATACCAATAGTTCTTCCTTAATGTGTGCTATAGGAAGTTAGCGAAATTCAGCAAGACGAGTTCCACAGTAATAACTCAAGTTTGGTGACTTCTGAATCTAGTGCTGACCTGAATTTGCTGACTAGGAAGATCTTCTTGTCTAGAAAATGAACATATTATGCTAATAATCCTTGTGAGAAAGTTCTTTTTTCATGAATTCAACACATTAATTCAACCTGTATTTATTAAGCGTCTTATATTGGTCTTAGGGCCATAGTGACTGCAATAGAATAGATGTGACCTTTCATGAAGGTTTCTATCTAATAGGGTGGAGAGAAAAAAAGAGAGAATGACAGTACAGGTGGGTAGGTGCAGTGATGAGTGAAGTTTTATGGAAATACACAGAAAGGCCATCTGTATATGCGAAACATAAGTTAATCATCATAAAAGGAAATGAGAGGGAAAGGATATTCTAAGCATAGAAGAAAACATGAATACATTTTTTATTGAGCATATAATTTGTGTCCCTGTGTTCTAGGCACTGGAGATAACATAGTTTCAGTTTATGTGAGAACACACATAAATAAGTGGTTATTTATAGCCAAGTTTGTGAAACATTAGAAAGAGGTTTCTATGGGGGTATACAGTGGGAAGGATTTGTAGCTAGGACATTATGAGATTGACTGACACACGGTAGCCAAGAATTATTTAGTTGTCAAGTGCTACCTTAAAGCATCACTAAAATAGATTGAGATATATTTACAAGGCAGGGACTCTCTGGGACACAATTGTTTTCCCAACGTTGCTATGACATTTACCACCTACAGCTCAATTCTGTGCAAGGAACCTGTTACTACTGAGCTGTATCAGAGATTCTGTGCTTCTTTTGTTCATTGGCTCCTTGGGTAATTCAAAGGCTTGGGAATTGTTTCTTCTTACGCTCCTTCTATGGCTCAGATTTGAACCATTTGCTATTTATATATTTAATAGTGACCCTCTTTGTCACCCGAACACTACTTTGGCCACACTCGTTCCTCTTCTTTGAATGTGCCAAATTCCTCCCACTGCTGGGCTTCACATACATTGTCCTCTACACTTGAGGATGCTTCCTGCTGACTTTGTTTTGAATAATTCAGTTTACTCATAGTTTAGGTCCTATCAAGAGGAATTTTTCTTAGTACTGTCTCAGACCACCCCTTTCCTAGAGTAGGTTGGGATCTTCCGTAGGTTTTCTTCATGCACTTATTACCACAACAAGTAGCAACACATATAATTATGCTTTTGTTGTTTTTCTTTTTGACTTGACTAAAAGATTGATGAGGGTAGACACTGTGTTTGTATCTCTCTTGCTCCTTGCTGAATCTCCAGTGCCTACTACAGAGCCTCATTATTCTAGTAAGCATCCAGCAAAATAATGTTGGAATGAATGAATCAATGAAGAATAAGACAGATGTTTTTGTTTAGTTTAGCAGAGGATCAGAAAGGAGAAAATAATAGGATGGAATGAAATGTCAAATTAGTATTTCAGATAATAGTAACTAAAATTTTGGAACATATGTGATATACCATTCAGGTTTTAAAAATTATTGTAAATCTAGACAATAACTCTGCAAGGATAAACTTGAAACTTACAGAGGCAAAGGACCTTGCTAAGGCTTACACTAAAGTCTGTGGAGAAGCAGGCATCGACCCAGATCTGTGTGACTCTAAAACTTCTTTCTACCATTTTACACATTTCATAGCCTTTCATTGATAGATAATTGTGGCTTGAGCAGGCTGGAAGTGAGTTATAGAGAGGTAACCAATGGCTGCGGGGGATCAAGCTGGCATAATAACCCTGAGTGAGAGTAAGAAGAATGTCAAGACTAGAAAAGCCTGATAAGGCAAAGAGAAAAACACTGCCCTGAATCTACAGAGATGAAATACAGGGTATAGACCAGGATGTTTTTGTTTAGTTTTCACTTGGGTGAAGGGGACACAAAGTCTAGGCCAGGAGACCAGGATCCAATGGAATAGGGATCTCCTAGAGGTTTTGTTCAGAGAGATTGAGAAGTTGCTAGAATCTCAGGGGTCATGATCTAGAAAAGGGGAAGCATAGGCATCGACAAGAATATGTGCCTCTGGTCTTTCTGGTACATATTGCACCTTGCAGGCCACTCTCACCCACTCTGCTTCCAACCCAGAGTCAGACCTAACCTCAGGACAGGGGCTAATTATTCTACATTTATTATACATTTGTTACCATTCATGTGCTTAGAATCTTTTGCTTCTGGCCTCTCTTTTCTCCCTTTCTTTTTTTAGTGAGCTCCATTTGAAATTCCTGGACTCAGTTACTTCATTTCTCCTTTACTTTCCACTTGATATATATGTGTAGTACCATTTTATTTTCAGTCTTAAATTGGCTAAATTTCTTTTCCTGCCAGAAAAATGCCAAGCCCAATTTAAAATGTCCCATGTTGTTTTAATAAGACATATGAGTATACTGTGCCTGCTCTTGCTTCTATTTTACAGAGGGTCTTCTTAGAATATATATAAATATATATTTACATATATGTGAATTTATATATATCCTAGAATATATATATGTATCCTAGAATGTATTTATATATATCCCAGAATATATGTATTCTTAATGTGACTATGTGTGTGTGTGTGTCTGAGTGTGTATAAAGTTTTTTAACATGAGATGTTAAGTGTCTTGAACGGATCCCCATGGAATTCTTCCATGATGTACAAGTTTGATTTACTGTCAGTTTATTTTTCTACATTTTGATGTTTTTAAAATAGTTTTCTAGATTATCTGAAATTAAAAATAAGTATACCTTTTTTTTTCCTTTCATAGGCAAAATACTTGTCTTTGGTATGTGGTGTTCAGGTTCATTTACTGCCATGGAGTGTTCCGAACACTGCTGCCTGCTTTTCTGCACCCTGTCTTATACCTGGGCTCATGATGATCGGAGCAGGAAAGCCTTCCTAAATCACTGGTTACATTTCCTTGTTTTTTCTATGACTTTCACACCGATAATTTGAAATGAGGTTTTATTTCAATTTGTTTCCCAAAGCAGAAACATTCTGAGATGGTGCTGGCTAACAGTAATAAAACAAAACAGCCACAAAATAAGACAAAAATAGCAAACACCATCCCAAATTAGAAATCGTAATTTGAAACAATGAAAAAATGTTAGCATCTGCAGTGCTCTTTCTGTACAAGGACAGTTATTTATCTTGGTTAAGGATTTTTCAATTAAGAAGAAAATTGGATGATGTTTTAATTTCCCTATGGCCCTTCAACACTTCTACAGAGGTAAACACAAGTTGCAAAGTATTATTTTTTCATAAGTTTGCAAATATTTTATATATCAGCCTGTGTGTCACTCTTTCAGATCAGTTCTCCCTCATCTGCTTTCTTCTCTGTAGAGAGTTTATATTTAGGTATTATGATGTTAATGTTGTTGCCATCTTTATTACTGTCATTATTGTCATCAGTCTTATACTTTTAACCAAAGCCAGCCATTGTCAAGGATTATCATCCCTAAATTCTAAATACATAATTTTTTTTACAAGAAAAGTAAAGTTTCATGCTTTGACTTAATTTGAACATAGGGAGTTAAAAACAGAGTTACCAATTGATCCAGCAATCCCATGTATGGATATATACCCAAAGGATTATAAATCATCCTACCATAAAGACACATGCACTCGAATGTTCACTGCAGCACTGTTCAAAATAACAAAGACATGGAATCAACCTAAGTGCCCATCAGTGACAGACTGGATAAAGAAAATGTGGTACTTATACATGATAGAATGCTATGCAGCCATAAACAAGAATGAGATCGTGTCTTTTGTGGGCACATAGATAGAGCTGGAGACCATTATTGTAAGTGAACTAATGCAGGAACAGAAAACCAAATACTGCATGTTCTCACATATTAAGTGGGAGCTAAATGATGAAAACTATTGGGTACTAAGCTTAGTACATGAGTGACAAAGTAATCTGTACAACAAACTCCTGTGACATGAGTTTATCTATATGACAAACCTGCACATGTACCCCTGAACTTAAAATAAAAATTAAAAGCAAAACAAAAACAAAAAAAGAAAGCCCCTTAAATAAATTTAGGTCCCAAATAGATCCATTCTCAACAGTTGTTTCCCCTCATTTTACTAAAAGCAACAGAATAATATATTTTGTGCCATTATTTCAGGTGGGCAATGTTGACATAATAAAGCTCAGGCTGGCATGCTAAATAATCTTTCTTTCTTTTCTGCTGATATATCTAGAGGCCATAGAGGAGAGTAACAAGCAATCATAAAACATCTCCTCCATCTAGATATTATTAATGTAACAAGAAGCTCTCCCTCCATCCAGGAGAACCCACGTATGCTTTTAAAATTTTCAACATGGAGCTTCAGGAATCCCCTACCAATTGATCCTAGTTGGCATATGATCTGATTCTAAGATTCTTCTTTCCATGGGTCTTCAGACAGCAGCAGCATTCTCTCTTCCTTTCTTGCTATCTTTATCTTCTCTGGCCATTGTTCTCTTTGAGATGATAAAAGCAAAAGAGGTTTGTTTTTTAAGCACAGTACAAAAAGAAGGGAATGGAGGACAATGATAACTATGCAATGTAGTTAAAAAAAAGCAAAAATCTAATAATTCTGAGTTACAGAATATGGACTAGGCTTTCTAACTGTACTTTGGGTTAATGACTTAGTTTTGCTGGACTTAAAGTTTCCCCACTTAAAAATGATTAGAATACCTTCTTTGTACATATATGAGAATTTTGTAAATATAAAATGAAACAATAAATGTAAAACCTTTGGCATAAGAAAAACACTTAATGCCATATTATGAAATTATCCTTTGGTTAGAGCAGTGTACTCATTAATCCAAGCTTGTTACATCCCATTTCCAAAGTGGTTTCTTTTACATAAATCTCTATCACACAGCCACCCTGACCATAAGAAATTGGATTTGAAATGAACACCTGATTCTTAGTCACCAGTTAACAAGATAACCTGTTTTCTATGTGGTAGTTCTAAGGGGACTTCACAGGTAGACCAAGTAATATTGCCCTAATGGAAAATCTTGCCCACTGACGAGTCATGAGACCAATCAGATCTTTTCTTTTCGAGTTTAGATTCAAGCCTTGTATGGATATTCAGGTAATTGTGGGAGTAGAGGCCAAAAGATAGATGGAGACATAAGCTTGATTTTTCTAAAAAGAGAGATTTGAAGAATGAAAGAGATTCTTCTTTCCTTGAAGAAGCCAACTGCCATGTTGCAGAGACGTCCACACAAGAGGGACCTGAAGATGAAATCTAGGTGGCCCCAGGTTGGTCCTTGGCCAAGGATTAGCAAGACATCACTTGGACCTATTCAGTCTTCCATGTGTCACAAGGTTGCCTTGCCCACTACTGCCCTGTTTTATAAGAAAATTCTAGCTATAGAAAAAGGTGGCTTTTGGAAAAAGACATATGACTTCCTTAGGTAATGAGCCTAATTCTGCTTCAAATTACAATGAAACTGTCCACCTATGATCATTGTTTCCCTCTTTCCTCTTATTCCTGCATGGATAATATTAATCATAGCTTTAATTTAAAATGTTGAGTCTGTGGTTTTTATATCTACACCATTCTCAAGCTTTAGAAGATTCTGAGGGCTCTGTACCATCCCGGATCCTTCAGCCCCTTGGATTCTGTGAGCACCCCAGTATTCGTATTCCTTTTTAAGCTTCAGCTGGCTCTGGATGTATTCCTCCCAACTGAAACTAAAAGAGTTTTATTTCTTTAAAATTCATAGCATTATATACATTTTCTAAGAAAGGTATTAATATTCATAATTTAGGGAGAGACACAGCTCAATTATTTGCCAAGGTTCTCACATTATTAGATCTCAGATTATCTTACTCCAAAACCCGTATTCTTTCAGTCCCACTAAACTGAAAGCTCCTAAATTCTTTCTCTCAAACTAACAGCTCCTTCCAAATTCTTTCTCTCTTCCTTTCCCCACTTCCCACCTCCCTTCTCCCTTCCTCCCTTCCCTTTTTTCTTCCTTCCTTTTTAACATTTGTAGAGTGAGATTAAATGGAAGATTTCTTTCTTTTTTTCTTTCTTTTTTGAGATGGAGCTATGTCATCCAGGTTGGAGTGCAGTGGTACGAGCTCAGCTCACTACAACCTCCATCTCCCCAGTCCAAGCAATTCTCCTGCCTCATCCTCCCGAGTAGCAGGGACTACAGGAATGTTCTCATTTCTGTGGAAATCTCCCAATTTGAGTGACAAAGTGGTATTCACTTCAAGAACAAGAATGTTTAGGAAGCTCTTCACCTTTTCAGGTTCTTGAGACTTTTTACTCTGCCCAGCAGTGTGTGCATAAAAGAATATGTTACAGGCAATGAAAAGGGAAATAATACTACAATGATTTAAAATCTACTTGGAGAGACGGTACATAAACCTAAATAAAAATTTTAAAATATATATATATAAGTGCATGGTTAACAGGCTTGATCACAAAATTAGAGAATTTAAAAACAGCTGCGAAGATAATCTTGGATGCTGATTGGGTTGATCTAGTAATATGTGCAAAAGGAGTTAGAGATTGCTGTCATTGGAAATCACTGGGGAAATAGTCTTATGACATTTCTATACCTTGCCTACCTTCTTACTCTCATGCATTTACCTCTCAAAGGACCAGAGATGTCATACATTTATCCAACATTCACTGGGCACTTAGTGGGTACCAGGAGCTGTGCTAAGTGCTATGAATAAAGGAATGATGGAGGCTTGGGTTTCTAGGACGGATGAATTGCTTTATCAAAACATCAGTACCTTCTCATCCCTTTCCAGAAAACTTGACATTCCTACTTTTCTAAATACCATTCATGTGTTTTCCATTTGCCCTCACCTTATATCCTAGGCAAAAGTTCCCAAAGAAGGCAATAGTTAAGGAACAGGAGTCTTCTAATCAATGAGTCTCTCCTACATTATCAGTGGGCAGGGGATTCATCAGAGCTTCATTTAAAAGCATTTCAAGGTTTGCTGCCTCTATCCCCCCATCATCTACATTAGGTATTTCTCCTAATATTATCCCTCCCTAGTCCCGCCACCCCCTGCCATCCCTCCCCATGGCACGTGTATACCTATGTAACAAACCTGCATGTTCTGCACATGTACCCCAGAACTTAAAGTATAATTTTAAAAAAAAGCATTTCAGGGGAAGCAAGTGGGTTGCAGGAGAGGAGACTAGAAAATTTGTCCTAAAACTATATTGTACAGCAGGCATGCTAATTTTATTATTTTATTTAGATGATGTATTTGAGTTAGTGTGGGGAAAGAGGGAGAAAAGAAGATGGAGAATATTGAGTAAAATTGACAATTTCCCTGAGCCACCCCTTAGTGCTGTTACTGTTGGTAGGACTGAGAAATGTTCTACTGTTTCTATAGCTGAGTGTCTTATAAGCTGAGAGCCATGTCTAAATTTTAGGAAAACCAGTTTCTATAGCAACACTCAAACCTTTTGAAGTTTTGAATAGATAATTCTTTCTTATAACCAAAAATACAGAGAAATGGAAATGTATTAAAGGTATATTTAATATAACCTGGTATATTTAATATAATATAAATAATATTTATATTAATAAATTAATATAATAATTTAATATTATTATATATTATATATATTATATAAATATATATAATAATATAATAATTTAATATTAAATATAAAGGTATATTTAATATAAATATTAAAGGTATATTTAATATAACACTCAAACCTTTTGAAGTTTTGAATAGATAATTCTTTCTTATAACCAAAAATACAGAGAAATGGAAATGTATTAAAGGTATATTTAATATAAAGGTATATTTAATATAAAGGTAATATATTTAATATAACCTGAATATATATTCAGGGTAAGTATGTTCCTTCCATGACATGTCTTAAATCCCAGAGCATTAAGTACTGATGTACCTCAGTGCCTTAATTAGTTTTCACATTTAGACTGCTAGGAGCTTTACCATCATATTTAGGGACAGGTTATTGTGGAGACTGACTCTCTAGATTCATATCCTGGCTCAGATGCTAATTATACTCTCACTTTTTTAGTTGATTGACCTATCCGCTCCTGAATTTCTCAACTTTGCAATGAAAGCAAACATAATATCTACTCATAGGGTTTTTGCACATGTTAAGGAAATGAATATGTATAAGTAGCTTAGAATAGCACCCAGTAAATAATAACGGTTTAATAAATATTAACTATTATAATTAGCAAGTTTTTCAGAGAGTAAGAAGCTTTCTCTTTTTACAGATACAATTGGAATTTATAGTACCTTTAAGTCAATACAAGTTTAGCCACCATTTTTTGGCCACCTGTGTTACACAAGACATCATAATAGACACCGTTGGTAATTAAAAATGAACATTACATAATTTCTGCCCTTAAATTGTGTATTATTCAGTGGAAAAAGAGGAAAGAGATACAGACAACCACGAACTTCCCAGATTCCAGTGGCAGAAGGGTTTATAGAGGGTCACATTCTCAGCTTCTCTTCTTTTTAGCTTTAACTCCAGATATTCTAGCCTACATTTGGTTTCAGAAACACCAAGCTTATTCCTGCCTCAGGACCTTTGCATACCTATTTCTTTGCTGGATTGTGCTGCCTCAATTCTTACATTCTGGCTGATTCCTTCTGGTCACTCAGGTCTCAGCTAAGATGTCATCTCCTCAGGGAGGCCTTCCCAAAACACCCTTTCAAAATTTGGTTCCTCCTTGTCATTATCTATCAGAGTACTCTATTATATTATTCTCCGCATTTTCACAATTTATAATTGTTGATTTTAATTAACTTGTTTACTTACCTGTCTCATTGACTAGAGTGAAGTTTTGTGAAGAAAGTGACTATTTCTGTTTTATTCACAGGTTTTTCCCCAGTGCATTTCATAGCGTCTGATATCTAGTAGTTATTTATTGAATGAATGAATGAATGAATATAGTGAATGGAAAAATAGAGTAGGAATTAGTAGTTTTGACTAGGAACTCCACCAAGTTTTTAAAATTATAATTTTATTTATAATAATTATTATTTATTTCATTTTATTTTTGAGACAGGGTCTCACTCTGTCACCCAGGCTAGAGTGCAGTGGCATGATCTTGGCCCAATTCAACCTCAACCTCCCAGTCTCAAGTGATCATCCCACCTCAGCCTCCCAAGTAGCTGGAACTACAGGTGTGCGCCACCACAGCTGGCTAATCTTTGTATTTTTTATAGAGACAAGGTTTAGCGATGTTGCCCAGGCTGGTCTCTAACTCCTGCGCTCAACTAATCCCCCCACTTTGGCCTCCCCAAAGTGCTGGGATTACAGGCATGAGCCACTGCACGCAGCCTTCCATTAAGTTTTTAAGAGAAAGGAGGACAATGTGGAATTGACTTTGTAGTGCTCAAGAGCACTACACAGGGAGGATTTTGATGCTCTTATCTGCTTTCTGTGGAGAATCTACCATCTGACCTTTAACACAACTGCAAGGTCATGTTTTAAGTCTCCTGCATATTCTCAGAGCCAGCTTCTCCTTATCTAGCCCCTGTAATTGTATAGCTTTCCTTTTCATAGGCTTGTCATTCCAATCTTGTTTTTATTTTATTTTTTTATTCCAATCTTGTTATCCTTCCACTTAGGGAAAGGTACCAGAATGGAGTGCCATCTTGTTGCCCTGAGGATCTAAGCAGGAGATTTTGTTAAAACATTGACACCCACACTCAAATTATGCATTCATCAGGGACTGCATAGATAGCACAATCATGTTTATGCAGCTGAGAGCAAGAAAAGATCAGGTGACTTATGGAGATCACTTAGCTAAGAGCTACCGGCTTCCATTAGCTATGATAACCACAGTCTAATTTCACTGCTGAATGAGGGCTGTAAGATAATTAGGAAGAGTGCAGGCCAGAATGCCAGTGCATATTTCTCCCAAATTAATACAGGCTCATCAAATAGGTTCTATTAAAAACGGACACTGTATGATACAAGATCATTGATTGGCTTAATTAATAGGAATCAACAGGCAGAGTCAGAGCCCGCATTAACCTTGGCAGTAGTTGAGAGTTTGGAAAAAGTAACTGAGCAAGAATAATCTGTTAGCGAATAAATCTGTGTTCACAAAATAGCTTCTGAAGTAGAGTCTGGCTGTTGTGCATTGATGTAAATATTGTGACCTCCACACCGGGTCTTTCTTGCAAAGGTGCTTTTCTAGGAATACCTACTAGGGTGGTGTTCTGGAACTAGGAGGAAACCTGACTACTGAAAAACAGATGCATGCTTCCAAGTTCACTGGTGGAGACAAATCAATTAAAAAGTTCAAGATTTTCTAACTCTGATAGCAAAAAGGACTCCAGAAATTAAAGCAAAAGGAAAACGCACAAAAAGATCAAGATTTAAAAGTGATATTGTCCAGTAGTTTAAGCAATGCAGGCACTTATTATATAGCATTTCTGATAAAGTGGCTATCTAGCCCCACTTTACATCTCTCTAGTGAGCTGTTAGCTCAGAAATCTCACATTCCATTTCATGAAGATTTTGGGGTATCTTAGTTCCTAGGCCAGGGAGAAACTTTTGTTCTGGTTTCAGGGATATTCTTGGACATCTCCAGTTATTTCTGGTGCATTCATTTTTGGGTTGCCAGATTTAGCAAATAAAAATACGAATGCCCTGTTAAATTTGAATTTCAGATAAACGCGATATTTGGGACATACCTATACTAAAAAACATTGTTTTCTGAAATTCAAATTTAACTGGGTGTCCTGTATTTTATCTGGCAACAAGCACACATTGTTTTAATTTGCTTTGTTTTTAAGTGGAATATCTTCTGGATTCACAGTGAAGAATACCAAAATACGTTAAAACAAAACAAACCAAAATAGAAAACAGCATACCTGTACCTAGCATTTTTCTGAATTAACTAACAGAAAAATCAAATGAATATGACTCACTTTGCTGCCCTCAAAGGTTTCAGTGTATACCAGGGAAGACAGACTTCAAAGAGTATAATTCTACAACTGTTTAACATATACTATCTTACTTATATATTCATGAAAAAGTAAGGTCACACAGGAGGGAGTGATCCCAAAATAGTTGAGGATTATTTTTCCAATTAGGGACTAAAAATGTCTTACACTAATAATGTATTGTATGCTCTTCTGCCATGACCAGTTTATCTTCACAAAGATTAGTTCTTAAAAGAACATAGAATAATGAATTAACTTGTTGGGAATCAGCATTCAGGCAATCATAACATATAGTCAATAACCTTTAATAGAACATTCAAAAAGCAATCTTAAAATTTTTTTTAAAGTGATTATTTGGTAGAAATGGTTAAATAATTATAGCCAATTATACAGAGATGATTGTAGCACTGATCTGACCATTGGGGCTGTCAGTGTATATGGATCACCTTTGTGCTGACTGAGAGAAAATGGGTAGCTCTGATATGAGCCAATTTTGTAGCTGGTAAAAGACACTTCCATTATTTAAGTAAAGAAAAACAATATACAAGAAAAAAAAATCAACATGTTTTCTGTATTCTTAATACTTAATGACTTGACTGCATTCTTTCTTAAATAACTTTTTGGAGACTTGATCTTGCACCATTGAGACCAACTTTAACTGTTCTATAGAAACCCAATATATACATATTTTTGAGTTTTGTCATTCAAGATTGACCAGTTGTTGCTGATTAAGCTGAGATTTGGCAAAGGTTCAGAGAAAGTAGTACTTCCACGTATTGGCAGTACCTAATTTATATTAAATGCTACATAAATATTTGTTGGCTAAATATTGGTTAAATGAATACTCTCTTACACAGAGTAAGTCTTTGACCTGAGACTGGGTAAGTGATAAAGACAAGAGGTTTAATTCACTCATGGTTCTGCAAGCTGTATAGGAAACATGGCGCTAGCATCTTGTTTGCTTCTAGTGAGGTCTCAGGAAGTTTTCAATTATGGTGGAAGGTGAAGGGGAAGCTGGTGAATCATATGGGAAGAGTGGGAGCAAGAGAAACCAGGGGGAGGTGCCACACTCTTAAACAACCAGAACTCATGAACTCAGAGTAAGAACTTGCTCATTGCTGCTGGAATGCTGCAAAGCTTTCTGTGAGAGATCTGCCCTATGATCCAACACCTCCCACTAGGCCCCACCTCCAACATTGGGCATTACATTTTAACAGGAGATTTGGATGGGGTAAATATCCAAACCATATCACACCACAATTTTGTTTTTAGGAATAGGAATGAAGAAAATAATAACGGTGTGAAATGATTTAGGAATAAGACTGAGTGCAGAATTTTTATAATGTCTAAGAAAGGGGAAGGAAACTAAGTGAAAATAAGTTATTGAATTTAAAATATTATGGCTATCAGGATACTGAGGCAGGAGATTTGCTTGAACCCAGGATGGAGGTTGCAGTGAGCTGAGATCGTGCCACTGCACTCCAGCTTGGGCAACAGAGCAAGACTCCTTCTCAAAAAAATGAAATAAAATAAAATAAAATGCTATGGCTATATTATACAATGAGCTATTAACCAGCGATTAAAATTATTGTACAAGATGTACATTTATTGACATAGAAAAACATTCACAATATATTATTAAAGAAAAAAACAATTTTCCAGTGGCAGATATTCTAGCATCCTATGTATATGTGTGCATGTGTTTGCACATGTGCTTAAGTATATGAAAAAAAAGCCTTGAAATGTCTACATCAAATATTAAAATTGATTATCTCTGGATGACAGGATTCTTGATGACTTTTTTTTCTTTTTGTTGTTTTTAGTTTAATTTTAAGTTCCAGGATTCATGTGCAGGGTGTGCAGGTTTGTTACATAGGTAAATGTATGCCATGGTGGGTTGCTGCACCTATCAACCCATCACTTAGGTATTAAGCTCCGCATGCATTAGCCATTTATCCTGATGCTCTGCCACCCCCTGCCCCAACATTTTCCTACACCAATTTATTTCTCCTTTCTTTGACTTCAATAACATCTTAGATCCTTAGATATGGTTGCACAGGTTAAAGGCTTTTTTAGTGTTTGCAGTCTTTTTGTTCTTTAAATTGCATAATTTCTATTGCTGCATCTTCAATTTCACTGGCTCATTTCTCTTTCATCTCCATCCTGCTATTTTGCCCATCCAGTAAATTTTTTATGAGTTTTCAGTTATCAAATATCTATTTGATTCTTTTTCATAGTTTTAATTTTGCTTTTGAAAACTTATATATCCATTCATTTCAATGTGTTCATCTTTATCTAATAGATGATTCTTATAATAGCTACTTTAAGGTCTTTGATAATCCCAACATCTGGGTTATCTCAGACTTGGTATTTGTTGAGTATCTACTTTCTTAGATATTGGTTAGATAATTTTGGTTCCTTATATGTTGAATGCTTTTGGATTGTATCTAAGATATGTTTAATATCATGTTGATAGACTCTAGGTTCAATTAAATCCTCTGCAGAATGTTACTTATTTCTTTATTGTGTAAGCAAGCAATGCGCTAGGTGGGTTTGGACCACAAGTTCTGATTCTCCTTCTCAGGGTGGTGGTTCCAATGTCATTTCAGTTTTTCAGGCCTTTCTTACGCTTTTTGAATCTGTTTGGCACATGTGCATCTTAGGAGTTTGTCTTGAACTGGAACAGTGGTTTTTATATGGCAGTTCACTTCTTAAAGCCTTTGTTGATTTCTTTAGTCTATTCTGTACATGTACAGCTTGGAGGTAAGCCCAGGACTTAGGTCACTTCATACACAGAATCCCCTTCTTTGGTTCTTTCCTCTTTGGGATTTCCTTCATACTCTTTAGCTTCCAGTGGTTTGTTTTCCTTATACCTTTGGCCAGAAAGATGTATATCTCTCAGACTTTTAGCTTTCACTGTCATTATGAATTTCCTAGTACCTGGAATCTCACTTTGCTGGCCAACATTTAAATTTTGACTCTAGTTCTCAATTCATTTGCTATTATTTACTTTTCAGAATTCTCAAATAGTGCATTTTGCAATCTGTTCAGAGTTTTTAGTTGTAACAGTGTGAAGAAATAACCTGTATCAAGTTCTCCATTTGGCTGGCACCTTATGTAGCCTGATATTCCATTTTTCCTTAAGTGTTTATTTTCTTAATCTTCTTTTTTATTTTTAATTATGCTTTAAGTTCTGGGGTACATGTGCAGAACATGCAGGTTTGTTACATAGGTATTCATGTTCCATGGTGGTTTGCTACATCCATCAACCTGTCATCTACATGAGGCATTTCTCCTGATGCTATCCCTCCCCTAGCCCCTTACCCCTGACAGGCCCCAGTATATGATGTCCCCCTCCTTATGTCCATGTGTTCTCATTGTTCAACACCCACTTATGAGTGAGAACATGCAGTGCTTGGTTTTCTGTTCCTGTGTTAGTTTGCTGAGAATGATGGTTTCCAGCTTTATCCATGTCCCTGCAATGGACATGAACTCATCCTCTTTTATGGCTGCATAGTATTCCATGATGTATATGTGCCACATTTTCTTTATCTAGTCTATCATTGATGGGCATTTGGGTTGGTTCCAAGTCTTTGCTATTGTGAACAGTGCTGAAATGAACATACATGTGCATGTGTCTTTATAAAATAGAATGATTTGTAATCCTTTGGGTATACACCCAGTAATGGGATTGCTGGGTCAAATGATATTTCTATTTCTAGATCCTTGAGAAATCGACACACTGTCTTCCACAATGGTTGCACTAATTTACACTCCCACCAACAGTGTAAGAGCTATTTCTCCACATCCTCTCGAGCATCTGTTGTCTCCAGATTTTTTAATGATCGCCATTCTAACTGGTGTGAGATGATATCTCAATGTGGTTTTGATTTGCATTTCTCTTAATGACCACTGATGATGAGCTTTTTTTCATGTTTGCTGACTGCATAAATGTCTTCTTTTTAGAAGTGTCTGTTCAAAAATTTCCTACCTTAACATAAGCTACATGTTGGGGTAAATATGAATTTTTAAAAATTTTTTAAATTAAATATTTTTCTATTGCTGCTGAGCAAGTTAACGTATTTTTTAATTTTAAAAGGAAAAATTATTATGGGAAATACCATGGTTTTTCAATAAACATTATGATGATTTAATCATTTTTCAATGATTAGATAATCAAACATGAAAATGGTAACCAATTTGGGTACATACATGGGACAATAGGCAATCTCCACTTATGACAGTGGTATGCAAATTAGTACAGTCTTTTTCATAGTCAACATGGAGAGCTTGATAAATGTAAGTGTGCATTTCCTTTGACCTAAAAGTTCAAATTTCAGGAATATATTATATGGAAACAAACCAATATATCAAGTAAGTGTATATATGTTAATTGTTGCGTCATTATGTGTAAATTGGAAAGAAACTCATCAACATGGTGATAGTTCAATATACTACCATACTTCCATACCATAAACTTCTGTGTAGCCATTAAAAAGAACGTAACACCTATATCTACTCAGAGAAAAAGATAGTGTCCACGATTTATGTCTGAGTAACAAGTGGGTTACCTAACATTATACTTACAGAAAATTCCCTTTATGTATATTTATTTATTAATAAATAATGTGCAGAATCACTGTCTAGAAAGACACATCTATTTCTATTGCTGCATTTTCAGTTTCCCTGGCTCTTTCTTCTTTCATCTTCATTCTGCTATTAAGCCCATCCACTATTTTTTTTTTAATTTAAAATCTTGTATTTTTCAGTTCTCAAATTTTCATTTGTTTTTTTTATAGTTTTAATTTTGCTTCTGAAAATAATCCTCTAAGGAGATTGGAGACTGGGCTGTTATGGGAACAAGGATGCTTTTCATTGTCTTTATTGCTTGATGGTTTGGAAGACTAATAAGTATTTGTATACATTTTTTTAATTGAAAAAACATATTTACAAATATTCCTAGAAAGAACTTCAAGCTCTCTGAGAAATTCAGATTTTTATCTTCTCTACAACTCATAATTAAATAATCTCTGCTAAACGTCAGGCAGATGACATGATGGCGGAGATAGGACTTAGCTTCAGGTGGCTGTCCTGGGAATTTTGTGGTACTACTCTAAATGGTAATGAAGAATACCTTCTGGACAACCATCTAGAAAGAATTAGTATTTACCACTGAGGAAAATCATAGGTTGACATGAGGGAGGCCAGGGGACACTGACTCTGAGACAGGGATCACAAATTCATGCCTTCAAGCTTGCCTCAGGGTATATTTGAAGGTTTGGTTATAGAGCAACAAAGGCTAGAGTGAGTAGTGAGTGATCCCGCATACTCTGTGGAAATTAAGGGAAGGGTTTATATGCAAGTGATTCCAACTTGCTGGGTTGACCACCTTAGCAGAGAAAGAGTAGCAGTTTCTTATCAAGGTCCAGGTCTTTGAATTAATTAACAAATGTAAAGTAACAAGTAACAGGATTGGTAGATCTAAGTTCAAGGGAAAAGAGAGCCTTGAGAGAACATCTCTGAATTCTAGTATACTAAATGTCCAAACAACTTACCTGGACACTTAGTCACCTGCTGGCTCAAAGGATTTGAAATATTATTTCACGCATGTAAGACTCATTCTTTTATTGTGTGGTTCATGAGGGAGTGACTCCTTACTATGCTTTAATTTTCTTGAACTTGTATACTACTTGACATTTTTATATGACATTTTAATTTAATTTTGTTGTTTTTCATCTATTTTCTCCACTACAATGTCAGCTCCATGAAGCACTTTGCTTCTTTTGTTCTCTGATGTAGACCCACTATTGAAATGGTGCCTAACACTGACTGGGGACTCAATAAATGTCATTGATTAAAGAATGATGCATGAGGACTAGAAATGGGGTTTATACATTTTCCATCTCTTTCTTCACTTTAGTGTTAAGACTTTGACATCAATCAGGAAGAGGTCTTGCAAATTAAGAGAAGAATTGAAAAGTGTCCTTTCTATTCATCTTTTAAGTACTGTGAACTTGGCTCAGATTCTCCACTGTTGGCAACACATATGCTGGCAACACAATGGATTCTAAAACAGGAAGAATCACAGTATTCATTTTCCTATTTGAAAACTTACGGCCATTTCCTCCCCAGCTGGTACTACGATTGATACATTTCAACCTGCCCTGTCCCAAATTTAGCTCATCCATTATATTACCATTTTCCCCTAATTCTGAAATGAGCCTTTGATTTCATATTTTAATATATCTGAAATATGAATATCTCTTACTATCATTGGTATCTTAGCAGTGTGTCATAGTTTAATTTGCAATGTTTGGTATGTTGTACAATTAATGGATCTTAGATTTTGTGAAGTATGATATTTGGGTTTCTCATACTTCTCCTTTAGTATTTTAGAACATTCAATGGAAATTAGTGTAGTAGGAAGAGAACTTCAGTTGTAAACAAAGGAACTGAATTTAGTTCTGCTAATTATGTAGGCGAAAATGAGCAGGAACTTCACCCTTCTGGGTCTCATTCTCTGTTTTATAAACTAGAAGAAGGCATTGATCTAATATTTTAGCAAGGGAACATTTGGTTGTGTTAACCTTAAATAATAAGATTCAGAAAACATGATTAAATATAGAATTTATTAGAGTACAAAACTTGAGGCTACACACCTGGAAATAGACTCCAAGAGAATGGGGTTAGTGTTCCTAAGTGGAGAGTTAAGGTTTCATTTGTATAGAGATGTTGGCATTTTCCATATAAGACTAGTGCATACACCACTGCAACTTAGTTGGTCACAGATTGGTACATTCTAAGGAAGATTATTTTATTACTCCACCATGAAAGGGGATAGTAATCTGAGGGGTCTTCTCTCTGGTGTCGTTTGGTCTTAATTATTTACAGAAAAAAAGGCAAAAGTTGTGGCTGCATTCTGTGTGACTCAGGTTGCATAGTCACATTCCTTTCAAGGCTCAGAAAAATTTAAAATTCTAACAGTTTTAAGTTTGAATTAATTTTAAGTTTGAATTATTGAATTTCACAGTTGCCAGAAACAACTTCAGAGTGACTGAAGTGGATTTCAAAATAATCAAGAGCATCACATGTAAACCAAGGGCAGAAAGTGATTTAGTCTCATGAATTACTAATACTTGGGAGTAGAAAATTGTCAGAATGCAACAAAAACATTTTCTTTTTTCTTTCTTCTGATATCTTTCTCATTCCATGTACCTTCTCATTTTTTTCTGTCTTGATAAAGGAAAACTTCAGCTGAATTAAATTTAAAGGAGTTTAATTGAGCAATGAATGATTTACGCACAGAAAATTGAAGTGAGGTTCAGAAACAGCTGGATTGGTTACAGGTTGGGGTTTGCCTTATTTGAATATGGTTCAAATAGTTTGCTACATTTGATTGACCAAAACTTGTTGATTAGCATGAGTGTAGGCTACAGTCTGTTTATACCTTCAATTGTTATAGTTCATGATGTACAGAAAAACTTTTAGCCCAAACTTAAAATATGTAAGGAGGCAGCTTTTGCTTAAACTTGATTTAAGTCTGTTTTCTTTTTCTTCCATACTCCCTTTCCCTGCTTTGTGATGAATATGATTAAATATGGCTTCTCTAGCCTATAGTTTAGGCGCTGAGGCCGACTAGTATGTTTGAAGTTCAAGACTAACCTGATTTATGATCTTGATCCAGGAATTCATACCTGTGACCAAATAGAGAGGAGTCGTGAATTAGAAACATGGCTGAGAAGTCTACTCCAGCATTTAAGGGAAGCTAATTCTCAGAAAAGAGGAGGAAAAGCTAGGCAGATATTCCAGAGGTTTCTGCAGTGGCTACAAAACCTCAGTGGACTCTTAAGCTGTAAACTGAAAGTAAAATTCTAAGCCCCCCAATAGACTGAATGGATCATTTCTCTGGGCTAAGGGGATTCCAAAGATACCTGAAAAACTAGTTCAGGCAATGATGGGAAGGGGGTTGGACGTACCTCACTATGCTCTTCTCCTATTAGAATTCAGGTACAATTGACCAGCATTTACATCAAAACAGAGACCTTAAGACTGGCAGACAGTAAGAATAAGTTACCAAATTCCAACCTGACTCTAGGATAGCGTGACAGGTAGCAGGCCCTGAAAGAAATTAAAGCATTATTACCCCAAAATATATTTCTTTGACATATTTTGAAATGGCCCTGCAAAGCTATTTCTTCTAAGGGAAATTTACATTCCTTAGATAATCCCCTTATCTTTCCAGGTCTATTGCTGATCCTGAAGAGATTAGTGAAGATTGTAGCACCTTTTAAGTATCTGACTAGGAAACATTAGCTATCTATTGCCATAAGGGTGGCCATCTATAAGAGTTTATCTACATAATACGAACCTTGGTTGCCACAATTTCTTATCTTAACCCAAACACTCCTTTCTGTTGATTCTAGGTCGTTAGATAATAACTTATCTCTTTCAACCAATTGCCAATCTGAAAGTCTTTGAGTCTATGTCCTGTGAGACCCTGCTGCAAGCTGTCCCTCCTTATGAGACAGAACCAATGTATACCTCACATGTATTAATGTCTTATGAAGTCTCCCTAAAATGTATAAATTCAAGCTGTAACCACTTTGGACACATGCTCTCAGAACTTCCTGAGGCTGTGTTAGAGGTGTTTGAATCAGAGCAAGTCCATCTTGAAGAAGGGCTGGGTAGAATAAGGCTGACATCTATTGTGTTGCATTATCAGGAAGTTAAGACATTCTTAATTGAGAGATGAGATAGGATGTCAGCACAAGATACAGGGAATAAAGACCTTGCTAACAGAGTGTGGTAAAGATGCTGGCTAAAACCCACCCAAACCAAGATGGCACTGAGAGTGACCTCAAGATCATCCTCACTGCTACACTTCCAGCAGCACCATGACAGTTTACAAATGCCATGGTAACATCAAGAAGTTACCCTATGTGGTCTATAAAGGGGAAGAACCCTCAGTTCTGGGAATTGCCCACTCTTTCCTGGAAAACTCATGACTAATCCACCCCTTGTTTAGCATATAATCAAGAAATAACTATAAAAATGGGCAGCCAGCAGCCCTTGGGCTGCTCTGCCTATAGAGTAGCCATTCTTTTATTTCTTTACTTTCTTAGTAAACTTGCTTTCACTTTACTCTATGGTTTCACCCTGAATTCTTTCTTGTGCAAGATCCAAGAACTCTCTCTTGGAGTCTGGGTGGGGACAACTTTCTGGTAATAGCTGTGTCATGGGTTATGGTCCTCACATTTGGCTCAGAATAAATCTCTTCATATATTTTACAGAGTTTGGCTTTTTCATCAATGAAGCTCTAAAATTGTGAGAGCAGCAGGAGGAAGCCAAATGCATAAGCAAGTAAGGGTGGGTTTCCAGTGAAACCCCACCTCCAAGCCAAAGACAGTTTAAAGCCTGAAAGTCAAGCTACAAGTGAAATCCTCAGACTGGATTGCAAATTTGTCTTCCTGTTTGGTGTGCTTTCCTCTGATTGGCGTCCACCCTTTACCTATTTTACATATACTTACCCTTTCCTAATTGGTTTTCTACACTGTTGTGTTCACTTTTGAGTGGTGTCTTTGCTTTAACCTTTTTTTGCATACTCACAGGTCAATCAGCATGCACTCCAGATTCTGAGTCCATAAAGGAACCCAGACCCAGCCACACAGGGGAACCATACCCCCACACTGCTGCGCCCCGCATCCCCTCTCTGCTGAAAGCCGTTTTCATCACTCAATTAAAATTCTTCTCTTGCCTCTTCTCCCTTCAATGTCCCACGTAACCTCATTCTTCTTAGGCATGGTACAAGAGCTCAGAAACTGCTGAACATGGGTACAAGCTATAACACAGGTGAGCTGGGGCATGCCAGTGTGACTGAGCGAGGCCAAGGTGGGGTGTTGCTGTCCAGGGTGAGAGGGTCCCCAGCTTGCAAAGTGACTGAGAAGAAGGATCCTGCATTAATTGAATGAGCCATGATGTAGGGAAAAATTGAATTGTTTATGTAGTTCAAACTTTTCTCCTAAAGAATGATCTTGGTAAGATATTTTGGGAGGTGAATAACCTTTCCTTTATATTAGTTTAGTAATAAATATCTTACTGATAACTTCTGGACTTCTTTTCTCATGTTTAAAAAAGGCCTATGTATGATATGTCTGTATTTCACATTAGGCATGAAGTTAGAGAGGAGAAAGCTTTAAAAGACATTAATATCATGATTTTTCAATTTTTAAAAATTAAAATAATTAGCCAAAGGATTTGTCATTATGAGGTATTCTTCTATCATTAGAAAGCAATTCAGCATCTTTCTTTAGAGTTTGTATTTTTTCCCTTGTTTCCATTGAGTGAAACACTTTAATCTTATTGATGATTCTGCTTGCACTGAGACACTGTGTGTGTGTGTGTGTGTGTGAGAGAGAGAGAGAGAGAGAGAGAGAGAGAGAGAGAGAGAGAGAGGAGGTAGAAAAGAGGAAGGAACAAGGGCATTTATTGTGTACCTACACCAATATTTTCATTAGATACTTGGTGACAGGCATGGCAAAGGCTCATTCTTTTAGGGTAGTAAATTTCTTATGTTTGAGGCAAGTGGGAAAACCAAGGTCCATAAGGTTGAGATGCCTATGATCTTACACTGTGAGGAGAATGCCTAAGAGATCCTAGTGCTTCTGAAATGATAAAGAATAATGATAAAGTTCTCTGAAATGACAACTTGTATGCATCCGTACTTTGTGCCAGATTCTTTTTATATGGTAGCTCTAATACTCATAAAAATGTGACATGCTATTATTCTTTTCAACTAATTGAAGAGAAAATTGAGGAACAGTAATGTTGGGTAACTTGACCTGGGTTATACAGCTGCCTGTGGTGGAGCTGGGATTTGAATGCAGACATTTCTGATTCCAGAGCCTGTTCACTTTCAGTCTTTCTACTTGCTTTTCAGGATTGAGATTCAGTGCATGACTTCTAGTTCCAATTTTTGTGAAGTTGCTCTGATATCTTAGACAGCTCACTTAACATTTCTATGATTCATTTTTATAAGGCATAATGTCTATCAAATAGAAATTGCTCAAAAAGTATTTGCTTTTATTTTTTGAGGCAGAATCTTGCTGTGTCACTCAGGCTGGAGTGCAGTGGTGCGATTGTGGCTCATTGAGTCCTCCACCTCCCAGGTTCAAGTGATTCTCCTGCCTCAGCTTCCCTAGTAGCTGGAATTACAGGCACACACCACCATGCCCAGCTAATTTTTGTATTTTTAGTAAAGATGGGGTTTTGCCATATTGGCCAGACTGGTCTGGAATTCCTGATCTCAGGTGATCCACCCACCTTGGCCTCCCAAAGTGCTGGGATTCCAGGCATGAGCCACCATGCCCAGCCTCCAAAAGTATTGTGATAATCACCCATATATGGGGTTAATGTGATAGCTGTCATGGTTGATATACGTAGAGAGGATAGGGAATAAGAATTTGGGCCTGCTGGTGTACCAATGTGACTTAGTGCTTATTAACTTTCTTTATGCTTTTGTTACTTAATGATAAAATAAGGAATCTTAAAACAACTGTCATTGAGTCATTATGAGGATTAGAATACATTTTAAAAATACTTATGGTGCTAAATGCATAGAAATTACTCTGCACATTTTAACTCCTCACCATTATAAAAGAAACTTTAGATGGGCAAGGACTTTGAAAACTGAGTGTTGAAAAAACAGAAGTTTGGACTTGGTTTCAATCCTTGCTTTGGTGAGGTGGTAATTTCATTTCAGTGTCTTTGGGACACAAAAAACTCACATTTCTCTGTGGCAACTTCTGACCTTAGTTTGTAAACAGTCTAATGGGAAAAAAAGATAAGAATTCAAGAAACCATTAGAAGGCACGTAGAA
Source organism: Cacajao melanocephalus (assembly GCA_963573385.1). Classification (NCBI taxonomy): domain Eukaryota; kingdom Metazoa; phylum Chordata; class Mammalia; order Primates; family Pitheciidae; genus Cacajao; species Cacajao melanocephalus. The sequence continues at coordinate 19,012 of CAUYLG010037181.1, read as the reverse complement.
ACTTTCTGAGGTTTAACACGTAAGTTTAATTTTTCCAGTTTTCTTTACTGAGGCGCAGTTCTATAACCCTGAATGTCTATGACTTTTCATTAAGACTTAGAAATATGAGAGCATGATAGAGGAAAAAAGATGGAGAAAAACTAGCAACCAGTTACACTTATGATCAGAATTTGAAAGAGTCAGTGTGTCTGTGTGGATGTACAGTTGCTTATAATCCATATGTACTAATTTTAATGTAGAAAAATGACTAGTTTCCCTCCTACATGCCAGAATTTGTACAGAAATTGGCACTTTGTTACTTTTAAAAAATATATTACTATAAAATATGTAGCTGAAAAATTATCTTCCACTCTGTAATGTAATTATATAAATTTCTTTAGAATTCAACTTAGATTTGTGAGTTTCATTCTGTGGAATTATGGGAATCTTTCGGAAGTTTGTTTTTAGATGCTGTCTGTATTCCTTACCACTGCCCACTGGTAGATATTAATCTTTAAGGTCCAACCAACATCCTTGAATAGAACTAAATTTTGCTTCCCTTTGTCAATATAAAAATTTTCCTCCAAAAACTGCAATGTATTTACTAGACTATTCAGAATTCACTAGTAATTTATAATTAGACCTGCTGACAAGAATTAACCTTTTTCTTTATTAAAAGAACTTAAGTCCAATTGAGTGAAACCATAGGAGAATTAGAATAAAAGAGCTTATCAGACTTTGCTACAACTATAAAGAAAATGATGTGAAAATGTACGTTCTGAAGAATTTAAAGAAAATGTAATGCATTTTAAAATCTTGTCACTATAATATCAATGTTGCACATCATAAGATTCTCCATTTCACCTGTGGGCAGTAGATAAATATTCAGGACTGAAATATTTAAAAATGAAAGGTTGTATGGTTTAAATTTTATGAGAAGAGATTATATCTCAGATCTGCTTTCTTAGGACTTTGACAGCAGTGTTTTTGAAAAATTCCTCTTCAGTCTAAAGCTGAAGGTGGAGCCCTTGTGCTGTGTCCAAGAGGCATTCTCAGCATTCACTCTTCCAAACTTGCTTATGTAGTTAGTTCTGCAGTTCTCAAAAGGACACAATCTAGAAAAAAAAAGATGGATGTTTTCTTTAACTTTTGGATTGTCACCTTGGATATCTTGTGGATAGATGGGATCTCACGGGACATGGGAAATCAACCAAAAGCCCTGCTGAGGTTTGGAGTTTGAGGTTTTTGACCGTGACTTGTGGTTTTGGCTACTTCTGGGGGATGAGAGGAAACCGTCATTGTCAATGTCAGTGTGGGAAGTTTCTCTGGAAATGTCTCTGCATGGCCTCAGTTTCACCATTTGTAAGATTAGTAGGTTCACTTAGCTATCCAGATCAGCTTACTCTGAAAGAATCGAACTGCCCATGCGCCAGGTATGAGGGCAAATGAAGAAAACAGGTAAAAAACATTAACACCCATAAAGTCCCTACTCTGTGTGACCAGAACTTCACAATTGCTAACTCATTTTATTTCCAAAAAAAACCCTGTGAAGTAGATATTACTAGTACCCTTTTATAGATAAAGATGGTCAAGGTCAGTGACATTAATTTCTGCAAAGACACATACTAAAGAAGCGATAAGGCTGGATTCTGGACCCAGCTTAGTTTCACTTCATTTTTGGGGGTATTGCTACTGTAATCAAAGCTTTGTGTACACTTGGCAACATAAAATATCAAAAATAGGTTTTTTTTGAAGTGAAAGCAGAGAGTCTTAATTAAAAATAAATAGCATGAATTTAAACAATGTTGAAATATTAGTTTTTACCTCTCAGCATAGTGAAAACAGTTAACACATTGTTTTGACAAAGATGTTGCCGAAGAGATTCTGTCATGATGGGTATGCATGGACTGTATACATTTCACACATTTGAGAGCTATTTATACATTATTTATATTATTAGTTACAAAAATCTTTGCCTAGTTTGTTTTTTATCTAGTTTTTCTTTTAGGTGTTTCACAAACACATCTTGCCCAGTTTGAGATTTTGAAAGGATTTACAAATGGCATCTTCCAACACTTTTATGTTTCAGAAAATCTTTAATCTTTTTGGAATTTATCTAGGTATAAGACAGATGCAATTTTCCAAAAGGTGATCCAGTTGTCCCAGCCCTCCTTATTGCATCAGTCATCTTTTCCTTGCTGTTTTGAGGTGCTCATAATATAGATTTCTGTGTACTTTTGGGTTCATTCTTGCACTTTCTAATATAGTCCATTGATAACCTCTATCTCTTCATGTGCTATTGCCACATTGCTTTAGTTATTTTGGTTCCATAATGTTTAATTCCTCTTTGGGCTAGTCCCTCTTATACTCTGATTTTTTTTTTACCCAGATTAATTTTTTTCCTGGCTACTCTTGTGTGCTTATTGTGCCGTATAAATCTTAGAGTTAACATTTCCCTACATTTACAGATTCAGGAGAAATAACATTTCTATGATGATCAGTCTTCCTTTATAAGAATACATTATACTTTCATTTATTTATCATTTTATATCTCTCAAGAGTATTTAAGTCTATTTGTTATTTAGATCTTGTTAATTATAATATTTATTATTGGAAAGTTATTTTTATTGCTTTTGATTTTTTGGTATTTTATTCTATTATTCATTAGAAGTATTGTTTTTAGATATTAAAGCCATCATTTTTGTATATTAATTTTATATCCAGCCTACTTATTTGTATTTGCTTTTTTGGTAAGAGGTTTTTCACTTGGACTCTTGAATTTTTCTTATATACAATCATATTATCTTCAGATACTAAACAACTTTACATTTTTAATTGTGTTAATTGGAACCTCCAGAACAATGTCAAATAATTGAAGTGAGAAAAGATAGCCATCAGTTTTTGTTTTATGGAAATTGTTTTCTAATGTTAAACCATGTCTGCACTTCTGGTTCTACTCCAGTTGGCTGTTAAGTTAAATTATTTTAATACATTGTTGGATTCATTTTGCAAATGATTTTTTTTATCCTCACAAATGAAACTGATTTATAATTTCCTTTTGATTACACTCTTATTGGGTTTCATATCAAAATTAGTATTGCTTCATAAATGAACTGTGAAGTTTTTCATCTTTTTCTATTGGTCTGAAACAGTTTATGACAAAGGAATTATTTGTTCCTTGGTTTGGGAAAGTGTGTCCCTAAAACATGAGTGTTTCATTAATTATCTTTTTAATTCTTTGTATGGTAGGTAGTTTATTAAAGTTTCTTACTGATTACAGATTCAGTATTCATAAAACATGTTCTAAGAGAAGTGTTTATTTAGAGTTTTTGATTTATTGGTGTGAGGCTGTACAGAATGTTTTCTGATAATTTTTTTGGTGATATAAATAAAATATGATTTTTTCACGCCAATGAATTAATTGGCTAGGCAATGATTATGCATGGCTGCTACATCACAAAAACAGAAATGGTCCACAATATCATCTATGAAGTTGTCTTATCAAATAATGGAATTCAAATTGTATGAAGCATCTAGATGTAACTGCTCATATTTAGCAAATGAAGAATATAAAAGAATATATTAAACAGCACTGCAGGATATAATCAACAAAGTCCAGACTGTAAGCAAACCACAGGATAAAAGACACCATTCCTTCAACAACAACAACAAGAAAATTATAGGGGAAAAGCAAGAGCTAAAGAGAGAAGGGAAACATCAGAAGAGACCTAGAAGACATGTCAACCAATTGTAATGTCTGGATCTTATTTGGATACTGGTTGAAACAAACAAACCAAAAAAATGATAAGAAATAAAAAATATGAAAACTTAAATATTCACACTGATTCTGTGATGATGATAGAGTGCTGTCTTTAAAAAGAGATACTACCTTTTAGTGATACACACTGAATATTTACAGTTGAAATGGTTTAATGTCTAAAACATGCTTCAAAATAATATAGGCTGCAGGTAGTGGATAGGGGATAGCAATGGAACAAAATAAGCCATGGTAATTACTGAAGCTGGTTAATGGGTTAAGTTTTATTCTTTCTATCTTTGTACATATTTGACATTTTTCAAAAATAAAAACCAAAAATACTTTGAATCTACAGTTATGTTTTCTTTTTCATGATTAATATTGGCTATTTGATGTTTTCTTTTTTCATTTTTTTGATAATGCTTTCCAGAAGTAAATAAGTCTGTTTTATTAATTTTTACAGAGGACCAGGCTTCCATTTTATTAGTCTACATTTTCAAAATTTGATCAGTTTTCTATTATTTTCTGATTTTAAAAAATGGATCCCATTCTCCTTTCTTCAGCTTCTTTTTAGCTGTACCCCTAGATGCTGTCTGAGAGAGGAGTGAGGTTTGATTTTTTTCCCTGAGTATTTAAATCCATAGTACTATATCTGATCATTCTCTTTCTTTTACGAGACTATGAAGATTAATTTCATGATGCCACACATCTCTGTTTACTTTAGTAATCTCTAGAAGGCAAAATCTGACTGGACTTTCATTATCACCCCCATTTTTGTCATCTTTACAGCAGTTGTACATCACCAACTCCTCTTGTTAGAATCTCAAAGCTTCCTGTATCCTCTGGGACCTGTGCTGTTGATCAGTAGACTGTCCTGTGTCTTCTCTCCTCTTTGCATCATGTTCTGTTCTTATTGTGATCAAAATCTATGTTTCTGTGGGTTCAATCCTCTTGAAAAAGGCTGTATTTTCCTCTTCCTTCCTGCTCCATGTACCTCAAGTAGATGCTAGGATTTGTATACTCATTCTCATTACCTCTTCTAGACCAGAACCCTGTCTTTCTTGAAAAGAAACCCCTACTTCTTCTGGGAATGCATAGTCTCTTTTCCCTATAATGTCCCTACCCTACTGCATTGTCATTCTTATAACTTCAATGCCTATTACCATGCTTGGCAAATCCAGTTGCTATCCTTCAACATCTGGTCTCTTAATTCCTTGAACTTTTAATGATCTTTTTCCTTTAATCTACCAGCATAGTTTTTGATGGTGAGCATAGTTTAATTCTAAATTTTTCTTAATTTCCGTTTTTATGTTTTAATATGAACACACTATGATTTTGAAAATATTTGAGAATAAACACAATATTCCCATCACCCAAACTCTACCATCAACATTTTATTCTACTTGCTTACCACATAGCTATTCACCTACCCGTTGCTCTATCTATGCATTAAGCAATCATGTTCTCTTTTGGATAAATTTCAAAGTAAATTGCTCATTTCAGTATATTTCTCTTTACATATTTCATCATGCGTATCATTAACTATAGTTCAACATTCATTTAAATATTTATTTATTTTTTGAGATAGAATCTCGCTCTGTGGCTCAGGCTGGAGTGCAGTGGCATGATTTTGGCTCACTGCAACCTCCACCTCCCGGGTTCAAGCAATTATCCTGCCTCAGCCTCCCTAGTAGCTGGGATTACAGGTGTGCACTACCATGCCCAGCTAACTTTTGTATTATTAGTAGAGACGGGTTTGCCATGTTGGCCACGCTGCTCTCGAACTCTGACCTCAAGTGATCTGCCCACCTCAGCCTCCCAAAGTGCTGAGATTATAGGCGTGAGCCACCACGCCTGGCCACGATTTAAAAATTATATACAATGAAATGCCCAACTCTTAAGTGTGTCTTAGCTGAATTTTGCCAAATGCATATTGCTGTGTAATCCAAATCCAAATCAAGATATGGAATATTATCATAATCCCAGAATGTTTCCTCATACCCTGTGCCATTCAATCCCTTACACTTCCAGAGGCAAGCATTGTTTTGATTTTTTAGTTCTAAAGCTTTGCATTTGCTAGAATTTCATATGAATCAAATCAAATCGGTCTTTCTTGAACAGATTTTCTTGCTATACTTTAAAATTAATTTTTATTTAAATTTTTGATTTCAAAATACTTTTAGATTTACAGAAATATTGCAAAGATAGAACAGAGAGTTCTCATATACACCTCACCCAGTGTTTCCTACTGTTAACATTTTACATAACTGTGGTACATTTGTTACAACGAGGGAACCAACATCAGTACATTACTGTTAACAAATCTCTACACTTCATTTGAATTTTGATAGTTTTAAAAATAATGTCCTTTGTTCCAGGATCCCATCCAAGATACCACTTTACATGTCTCTTTGGCTTCATCTGGTTTGTCAGTATTTCTCAGTCTTCTTATTTTTAATAACTTTAATAGCTTTGAGGTCATTTTTTGTTTTTGTTGTTGTTTGTAGCATATCCATTATTTTGGGTTTGAAGTATTTTTTTCCATGGTAAACATTAAGGAAGGAAATAATATAATAGAGATGAAGTGCCATTCTTGTTATAGCATATTAAGATCTGGCTGAGCTAGCTCTTGTCAGGGTCTCCAGTGTAAAGCTACCTTTTCCTCCTTTCCATACTCTTATTCTTTCTAAGCAAGTCACTAAGTGAAGCCTACACCTAATGAATGGAGAGTTAAGCTCCTAGATGGGGCAGTGTCTACATAAGTTATTTGAAATTCTGTATGGGACATCTGGTTCTTTTATGGAAAATTTATTTTTCCTTTACCAAATTTTAAAAACTTGTTAATTTCTCATTATATTGTATTATAAGGTAATGGCTAAATGGTCTCTACTTCTTGCAAATATGACTTCGGTAGGGGTTCAAAAATATGATTAATTTTTGTAAATGTTTTAAGAGCATTCAAAAAAAGATTATATATTCTCTATTTCTTAGACATAAGAAACTTATTGTTACTCAAGTATTTTATGACCTTTTGCAATATTTGATTAGTTGATATGTCATTTTAAATTAAGTATGTAAAGTCTCAACATTATTATAATGTTTATGAGTTCTTATATTTTTAGTGGTTATTCATTTATATATTTTTACCTTGTTTTATTAAGAGCATAAAGTTTCTTCTTCCCGTTTGTTTGCTTTTGGGTGTAATGTAATTTCTATTAAGATGAAACAGCTTGCTCTAGTTAATTTGATACCTTCTGCCTTGAATTCTATATCTAATATTTGTATTACCATACTTGCTTTCATTTTGTTTGCACTTACAGGTGTGCCTTTGTTCATACCTTGCAGTTAACCTTTTTTTTTATTGCATGTAGCTATATAAAACTCAATTTATATATATATATATGTATATACGTGTATTTTTTTTTCTTATCAGAAGAATATAATCTGGTTACATATATAGTGATTCCTGATACACATAGAGTTATTCCTTTATATTTAATGTTTCTATTTACCTATATTTCCTTTTTCTTCTGTCTTATATTTTACTAAGTAAATTTTTTCTTTATTTTCTACTGTTATTAGTTTTAAATCACATTAATTTTACTAATTTCTCATAAATTTCAATGAATAAATTTAAACCTAGTTTCCTAAAAATTTAAAAGTGATTAATACTTATATCTTTTTGAAAACAAGATATGAATATCCTTCTACCTTTCTTCTCTTGGTGTTTTGCATATTTTTCCTTTTTTGTTTTGCAATCATACTTTTAATTTCCAGTACAATATTTATTACCTTTTAAGATAGTGCTTCCTTGTTTTACTTACAAAATATATTGTCAAAGTCTGTTTTTTTAAAAAATATATCTTATGTTGCTTACATGTCTGTTTCCTCTAAAGTCAGTTTTAATGCTTATTTTTATCTTTCTCTTTAATGTTCTTGTTGTCCTCAGATGTCTCGTTTGATTTTTTTTTCAAATTTATACATAAAAGACAAAGTCGATTAAAAGTCTAGATAGCATGTGAGTCCTCCACAGTTTTATTTGCCTGTTTAAGAAACAGGATTGTCACGGGATTGGGAGGACTACCTACCAGCTGACTCTTTGTAAATAATGTGTACAGGGGATAGGTTGTCTTCTTAGGATGCATGGAGGGTGGATACAAATCTTAGGCTCTCTACTTCTGTTAAATTAAGGATGGCTTTACTCTGAGTATAGAATAATTTATTGTGGTAATAATAATATAACAATCACAATAGTAAACACTTGTTGAGTGTTTTATATAAATTAACCAATATTTCCATAATTCTGTGAGGTAGAGACTATTATATATTATTTGATATAATGGATAAGAAAACATTTACCAAGGGCTTAATTTACTTGTTCTACTTTATGCGTTTAATGTGTTAAGGCTGTATAGCTATATATATGAACACCACTGGTCATTCAGCCTCCAGAGACCATTCTCTTAACCACTGTAATTCTTGCTGCCTCTTACTTGAAGAGGAAAAACAAAAATTCATTTCAGTTTTGCACAGAGCTGCCTTTTCCCCTCTGTATGTCTGAAGTTATCTTATCTCATTTCTGCTTCATTTCTAGGCCCTATGCTTATGACAGGAAAATTCCTTTTTCAATTCCTCTCCTGTATGTCCTTCTCTACTCTTGTTACTATCATCAGCCCTCCCACTTTTTTAGAGTAGTGGCATCTAATAAAATTTCCTGCTATAATAGAAATGTCCTGTGGCTGTATTGTCCAGCATGGAAGCCACTAGCCACTTGTGTGTTACCATATTGGACAGCATAGGTTTAGAGAACTGTTTTTCACTGTGCTCGATCTGAGATGGATGTTGCAATCAGCCTGTCTGTACTGTGGATGTTGGCTGTGCACTGGCCCACTCATTAATTACCCTGAGGATTGCTCCATGTCATGCTACTTCTTCCAGTTGTTGTTGACTCTAAACTTGGAGTTTTATTGTATCACCACTGGAAAAAATAGCTCTGTAGTGCCCTCTCTTTTGTTTCTCTCAGATTGTCTCTCTTACTTGAACACTGGAAAAAGTAGCTCTGTAGTGCCTTCTCTTTTGTTTCTCTCAAATTGTCTCTCTTACTTGAACTCTTCTGTCAATCTTATTCTATTTGCTCTCTGCTTTTCAGAAATTTCTTCAAAGTTTGGCTCACTGATTAAATGATTTTCTGTTTTCGAGAGTTGGTCAATGTTTAAAAAAATATGTTTGTTGGTATTTCCCCAAGATTTTAGGAAGGAAGTAAAAGGATGTACATGTGATTATTTTATGATCTTGAGTTAGAGAGTTAATATGCTTTCAACAATTTTACATGATATGTAATGTAATGCATGAACAACTATAAGAAAAGTACTTTGTCTTTTCTGAAGCCATTAAGAAAATATTGTTCTTATTTAATATTTCAGAATAGAAGGAATGGTCCCTGTATCGTCGGTAACTGTAAGCAATTTGGACCTCTTTTAGATGAAAATAAGCAAGCACATCTTATTTTATATAATCTTTGCTCCTTTGTAAATAGTTGACAGTCCTCTTTTCCTCTCAACTTTTCTCCGTCTTCAGCTCTTCCCGTTTCCTTTCTCTTGCTGGTGCAGTTTAGAAGTTCAAGTATACTGGAGAGCAAACTTTCTCTTATCAGTTTTTTTGGGGGGTTTATATAAACATTGTAGTATTTGTGAAGACTTATTGCCATTTCATTTTATATTATTTTCTGGCTTATTCACAATGAGGCACAATGGTCACTAAAATAAAGGATGTGTTTCTGGAGGGACATCAATAATATTTTTGAATTGCAATAGGAAGTTAAGAGGCTGCACAGCAGATGATATCATAATGCCTCCTACTCATACAACATTCTGATATGGGGATATGTGATGTTCATGATGTTTCAAACATTTATTCAGTTTGCAGAGTGTCATGATCATACTGTTCTTGGAGTGGGTGCAAGAGAGTAATTTTACTTTTGAATCATAGTGTAACTATGAAGGCTTTTAAAGACAAGGCACGAGAATAGTAGGTGCTATTTTGGCTCTGAACAAAAATATTCCAGTGAACTCTATCTGCTTCCATCATGAAGGCACCTGGTGTGAAACACCTGCTGCTCCCCTCTTCTATCATTAAGCAGTTTGATGTCAGGCAATAAAACTCTTCCACTGACATGTTCTGAAAAGAGAGGTTACAAAATCTTATACGTTGAGAAGGCTTTGATTTTGAGATGATAGATTAGGTCAACTGTACTTTTCCTCCTCAGGATGAGAAGTGTGTCAGTATTTTTAATGACATTGGTCATGGACTATTATTTTATAGGATCTCCTTTCAGCAACAGACATTATTAATATTTTGTTCTATATTCTTTTAAAATATTTTCCATGATGTACATAAGTATATATATATATATATATATATACATACACACACACATATATATATATATTTATACTACTATAACCATAGCAAACATACTAATTTATCACATGTAAATTCATGAACATTTCTTCATGTTGTTAAATATTCTTCTGCAATATCATTTTAAATGGCTACAGTGTTTTAATGAATAAATGTACTGTAATTTAACATCTCATCATTAAACAATCACAGATAGTGCTGTGATGAACACATCTGCATATTTATTTTTGACAATATCATTGATTATTTCCTTAGAGTGAGGTTTTTCAAGCTGGCACTACTGGCACTCGGGGAAGGATGATTATTTGTTGTAGAGGACTGTCCTGCACATTGTGCAGTGTTTAGCAACATCCCTGGCCTCTAACCACTAGATGCCAGAAGCACCCCTACCCCAGTGGTGACAGCCAAAACTGTCTCAAGACATTGCCAAATGTCCTTGGAAGCCAAAATCTTCTCCCATTGTGAACCACTGCCACAGAGTAAATTATTTAAAGAAGAATTACTCACACAAATCATATGCACAGATTTAATTTAAACAATCCATGTGGGTTTTATTTTCACTTTAAATAAGGTAATAGAAGGGTATAAAGAGACAACTTTAAAATTTATAAAAAATGTTTTTCCTAAACCAAGGGTATCCAATCTTTTCACTTCCTTAGGCAACATTGGAAGAATTGTCTTTGGCCACACATATGCCAACACTAATGATCACAAACAGTCTTGTAATATTTTAGGAAAGTTTACCAGTTTGTATTGGGCTGCATTTGTGGGTTGGACAAGCTTGCAAACATTTCCTACCAATGTTCTTCAGGTGTAGTGTACCTGGTGGTAAATACAAGTGGGATCCTATTTCATCATTAGCTACAGAAAAATCTTTCTGTGTAGCTATAAAGTGATAAAGCTCACAGATATGGAACGGGAGAAGACCCAGCTCTCAAACTGCTTCTCATCTTTCTGACTACATAGTATTTCATAATTTCAAATTATGTAACCACACTGCACATTTTTTATACCTAATGTTTTCCTTTTCTTAGCAATAAAAAACTGTTTGGATTTGGAATCAGTCAAAGTAAGATTCCAATATGATATCTTACCGGTTTCTAACTAGTTAATCTTTGGAGGCTTTAATCCTCAGCTTCTGTAACTGTGAGATGGGAATAAGGTCTGCTATCCAGAGTGGTTGGAAAAATTAAAAGTCAGATGTTTTAAGGCTCTTGAGAATGCTTGGCACCTACGAAGCACTCATAATAGTATCCCCTTCTCCAAATTAAAAGAATAATAATTAATTTCCTCAAATTAATTTTGTGCCCCTCTGCTCTCTAAGGAGGCTTTTTAACAGTAAAAGTTGTCTTGAAAGTTTTCACTGGTGGAGTAGATGAAGCTGTGATATTTTAGGGCCGTAACTTATAATTGTGTAAGAGACAGCATGATAGTTAATGAGTTATTTGGAACAGTAGCCTGTTGGATGTGGGGAAAAATGCTAGAAATTTGATCTTCTATATTTTAAATGTCATCCATTTTAGTTTAATATTAGTAAAATGGTGTGATATATGTGGCTTAATTGTGACTGCTTGCTCAAAATTTCCTTATTGCTGGTGTGTGAGAGCAATGTCTGTTTTGAAGACCACTGACTGACTGAAGGTAGTTTGTCTGCTTGTTTGTTTTTCTGTTTCTGTGATTTTGGAGAGAGAAAAGGAGTTGTAAATGTCACTGACTCTCAGAATCCCCGCAATTCACTGTGTGTTGTTTCAACATTATTGTGCACAAGCTTCCATTATTCTTGCAGTTTTCAATCACAGCAGAAGTATATTTTAAATGTTCTCACCCTAGTCGTTCTCTCAAGATTGATTGAAATGGGGAGCAGGTTGCAGAATTTCCCCAAGTCACAGATGGCACCTGGGAAGATTTTATTTCTCTCTGTTTTAGAAATGGAAAATAAAACACAAGATTCTTTCTCTTTTGAAAAATATAAACTTATTATCAAGTGACAACAATGCCCAAATTAACTCTTGTCCTAGTCCCTCTCTCCAATCCTCCTTTGAAATAAGAATACTTTGAAGAAATGGAGATATTCCCTGATAGAAGGCATATACTATGATAACAGGTTTTAGAAGCTGTTGGAAGGGAGTGGGTTGTGTATATGTATGTGTATGTATGTTTGTGCACACTCAGTCATGTTTTAATAGGGGACCCAATATTCACTGGGTTCCTGATGCTGACAGGCTCTTTGTACTGGACACTTACCATCCAATTTCACCTTCATGCAGGCAAGGTAAGAGAAAAGAGAATCTCATGCCCCTCTCATAGTAAACATTTTTGTCAAATAAAGAAAGAATAGGTGGGAAGTTAAGGTCCTATTGTATCCACATTGACTTCACCCCTGCTCCTGCTACCTTAGTGTTCCACTCTACAGACTTATTGGTATTTTATATTTCCAGAAATTTCTATGTACACAAAGAAAAAATATGTATACACTGTTTTTGCAAATCAGAATTATAGTATGGAAATAGAAATCATGTGATAGTGATTGCTATTCAAACTACTTTTCTTCCCTTTGCAATATCTTTGGGATAATTTCCATATCAGTATATATAGATTTACCTCATTCTTTCTATATCCTCACGACATTCCACTGCAAGGATTTACTATAATTAATTTAGCTACTTCCTTATTCAACACTGTAATATCATCTGTATGCCTCTCTGAACACTTATGTAGGGTTAAATTTATAAAAATAGGAATTACTGTTTCAAAATATATGCATGTTTAAAATTTAGATTCAACAACAAGAGTGCATCAATATATCCTCCCATAAGTGAGAATTTTTTTTTCTGAAATTCTCATATTGTTTAAGTTTTGGGGTAAAAATAGCATTTAATTTTTGCCTTAATTTATTATTCTTGAATAATGAGTGAGATTGAGCATCTCTTCGTAAGCCTATTTGCATGTGTATCTCCTGGAAATAAGTGGTTTTATAATCATTATCAAGAGGACCCTTTCATTGTACTGGTTGCATCTCTGTTTTGCACTTAGGGTCGCAAAGAAGCCAGAATGGAGGCTGCAGGGATAATGGATTTAAATGAATTTTGGCTGTACCATCAAGCAGTCTGATCACTGAGGAAATATCAAAAGCTTCACCCAAGTGACTCATCATTCAAATTCCACAGAGGTAATATAATCACTTATATTGCTCAGCCTTTTGACTTATTTAGTTGGCTGTGTGAGATCAATGGCGCCCACTTTCTCTGCTGGATTTTGCTTTGGGAAAGAGTTATTGGTTAGATCTCACATTACAACACCGTCAGTGGCTTTGGGAACCGATTCCCAATACTCAGAAGCATAGAGCGAAATTATTTAACATCTTGGCCTCAGGTAACAATATCTACTTCATTGAGTTGGATCAGGCATCAAATTCTGTGGGGATATACTTTTGTCCACTGTATGTGCTATCCTTCATCTTGTTTCATTATTTTCTGAGGCTTTGCTTTGTACCGAATAGTGAAAAGCTTGCAGCTAGAGATAAACCAAAGTGGCAATTTAAGGAGGCATGTGAAATAAAAATGTGACTGGTCATGCATATGGATTATTAGATGTATAATGTATAATATAGCTTTCTATATGTAATGTTACCTAGATTGGGCTTATGTGCTATTATTATGCTTTTAAAATATAGTGCTTTTTTCATGAAGTTCAGATGGTCAGCTTAGCTTATATTCTCTAAACACTTCTTATATTACTCTTTCATCAGATTCTACTCTTAAAATTCAATGTATGGTCTCTACAGACAAGAAGCAAAGGTTCTGCACTGCTACAGCCTTCTGTTAAAAGACAGAGCATCCACAATTTCTTTCATTTTACTGTGAGACGGCCAGTCTGTTTTGTAGTCTCCCACACACACTTTTCTTCTCTCAAAGACATTTCCAAGTTTAATATTATATTTTTCAAAAGTCTGGAATCATGAAGGCTTTAAAAGGAATTAAAAACAAGAAATAACTCTCATGTAGAGCCATTTACCACATCTATCTAAAAATTACAGCGATGCCTTCGCTACTTAAATTATTGTTGAATTGCTAATGTCTACTTTTGAAAAGCATTAAAGTAAAATTGTTTAGAAGTAATGTCATTTACTAAAAAAACAGGGCAGAATAAGGAATATATGTCTTTATATTGGTATAAAATGATGAATATGGAAAATGAGACATTTCAAAGATTAATCTTAACAGGGAAGTCTTTTCCTATGTAAATATTTTATCACTTGACACTGCATAATATTGGAGATTTTCTGATAATTTGTGGTTTTGAAAACTATATGGCCTTAGAATTTATTCATTTGAAGATGTTTTAGCTTTTATTATGAGGGTACACTGACGAAAACAAATTATATGTCTTATGTTATTCTTCATAGTACATCCAGTCTGGTCAAATGAAATCATGCACCTCCAAAATAATAGTGAACGAAAGCTAAAAAACAAGAAATTACATGTAATTGTGGTAAAAGATAAGCATTTACTGATCAGATAGAAAATACCAAAGACGTACTTGCTCTCTGTGCCTATGTAATCAGTGATTATAGTAATATTGTTTTGTATAAAAAGACTTCCTCTTTCTTTCTCTCTTACATTCTTTTTTTCTTCTTTCTTTCACTCTTTCTTTCTTTCTTCTTTTCTCTTTCTTTCTTTCTTTCTTTCAAAAAAAGACTTTTTAAACTGTATTAAAATTTTTCTGTACTGAAGAGCATAAAATTATTGAGAATGATCTCTAATTCTTACCAGAAAGAGACTTTGACATTAGGTAGGATCACTTTTACAGTCTATTCATTTATTCAACCAGCATGTATTGAAGCTAGGTTTCTTGTATGTGTGCTGCTAGGTACGAAATTTGTGGTGTGTATATTAGTGGTAAAAAGTTCATGTTAGTGTATGTTAGTGGTGAAAAGATCAGTGAAGCACATTGCACAGGGTATGGAGAGCAATCTGATAAGCAGTAAATGATAATATAAATAAGAATGAGAAGTAGTCATCAAAGGTAAAAATGATATAGTAATCACTGCTGATTTTAGTAGGGTGTTTACTAACTTCCCACTGTTAGTGAGGGACTTGACTGTCCATTGTGAATATTATGTCATCCTCTCAACATCCAACTGCCTCTTCTTAGCTTATACTTACTGTGCAGTTTATAGATGGAAAAAACGTTTTCTAGGGTATGTAATCCCTTTCTCTGTGCTAGGATGAGCAGATCTGAGCCAATCTGTGCAAGGAATTTCCTTGCCCCAGGCAGTGTATCAAGAATGGGACTTTGTGAATGTGAATGGGAAGAGCCATTTCTCCGGGAAGAGCCATTTCTCCTGGAAAAGCCATTCACATCTAGAATACAGGCCATGAGAGGTTTTCTGATAATGGCTGGAAACGTTCTCTCTCACTGTTCCAGGAGAACTTTTTGAAGTGATAATTTTGTTCATTTCTTTGCTTTGGATGAAAAAGCCTATAGCCTAACAATAGCCCCTTGTACCTATTAGGGAAAGCAAGCCTGCTGACTCCAGGGAAGGCAGAACAGAGGGAGAAAAAAAGAAACCCGGTTCTTGATTCTGTGGCTTAGCCACTGAAATCAAACCCATCCTGGACTCTTTTCTCTGGACTTTGACATTAGTAAGCCAGTAATACACGTTTGCGGTTTATGCTAGTCTGAGTTATGTTTTCTCTTACCTTCAGTTAGTCTAAATTATACCCAGAAGTTATCTCTTCAATCTTCATAATGATTCTGTGAAAAAGATGTTATTACTGTTATTATTTTAGGAGTGAGGAGACTGAGGCCTAGAAAGGTTAGATCACTTGTCCTGAACCACAGTGGCACAAAGTGGAAAAGCCACGACTTTACATGCATAGCTGAATCCAACGACCACATTCCTAAGCACTGTATTCTACAGCTTCATATGCTTTATAGATCCAGAGACAATGTCACTCAACCTAGAAATGTAGAAAACTTATCACTATGGTAGAAGCAGCTGATCTGGCCTGTAGGTAGAACTTAAATCAACAAGAGATGGAGCTGAAACAGCAGCTTTAGAGCAGGGGAGGTAAAGTAGCTGAGGTTGGCATCAAATCTCTGTGTAGTTCCTTAAGGGGGTGATAGGAGATGGGACCCATAGGAAAGCTTGGGGGTTCCACAGAGGTTAGAAGACAAAGATTGAGATCAGAAAGGCATGGCAAAATTAGATAGAGGGGTTAATAAAAGGAGTCCCTGAAATGGTCAAACAGTGGAGGAAGCAGAAGCATTGAGGATGGTACCTACTACTTGTAGTTCTTGAAATAATGGGATGGTGGGGTAAAGGATGGGTTAGAAAAGAAAATGATCACCAGGATCTGCATACACTTAGGAGTTAGTATCATCATAATCAGGGAAGAGCCATGTTTCAGTTTAGGAGAGAAGGTGGAAGGAGTACTGCCGGAAGGACTAAGTCAGAATGTGTGTATAAAGGATCAGAAACGCACAGTGAAGGACTGGTTACCAGGGGTATGGAGCAGAGATGTGAGGATAACTGTGTCGGGTGGAACACAATTGTGAGATGGCTAGTAGGCTGGAAGCATGTGCATTTTGGTCACTAATGAACAAAACTGGGAATTGTGGGAAGGAAAGAGGCTGTTTCCAGCTTGAGCGGCTTCCCAGGTTGCATTTACATTCGTGGATTCCTTCACAGTTCTGACTGCTGGTGCATCATGTTCTGCCAGCAGAAGGGAACTGGGGTGGCTATGGCAACCTGAGAAACCTCAAACAGTATTAATATTCAAGAACATATGGAGGCTGCAATCCTTTAAAAATAATAACATCAGCAGTGGCACTGGCAACGGGAACAAGCATGGTAATTTGTAACTCTCACCTCTGGAGAAACACGGAGCTGCATATATTATTTTTTAATAATCAGTCACCAATTAACTAATTGCTGCAATCCTTAAACCAGCTTTTGCCTGTAGCTTGTCATTATCTGCAGATGTCAAAACAAGTGAAATAAATGGACTAGATTTCCTTTAGATGTTTGTTGATAATAATTCTTTTCCTCAAAAAATTAAAAATTGTATGTCTGGCAGCAAACGCTTCTTCCTTGGTTATTACTTTAAAGCTTCCTTTTTATCTTTGATTATCTGGTAGAGATTGTTACATTCTGCCTTACTCCTTTTCAGAATCATCAAATTCAGTGGTTCATTTGAAGAACCACTGATTAAAATCTGTGTGGTTGCAATTAAAAATGCACATTCCTGGTTTCCCACCCTAGAGATGTGGATTCATTAAGTCTAGAATAGGACCCAGGAATTGGCATTTTAAGTGAGCTCCCCAAGTAAGTCTGATGGAGAGATGATGAGAAAGAAAGCTCTAGTCTTGGAGAGCTGGTGGCTGAGGCTTGTGGTAGGGAGGTGTGCTTTTCTGTTTTGGAAGTTGATTTAGTTCTTTTTCTAGCACCATTCTTTCTTCTTCATCATGGAGACAGAGTGTTATGATGGAAAAAGCTCTGGGACCAGCTTGCAGTCTGGATTGGAGTCCCTGGTGTGGCATTTATAAAAGATGAACCCTAGACTGGGACAAGTAAACTTATTCTGAATCTCAGTTTCTCCAACTGCGAAATGGCCATAAGTCTTCCTCAGAGCTCTAGCGATGTTTAGAGAGTATCTTATCCCATACCTATTAGATAATAAGTGCTTAAATAATACTATTATTATGACCTTGATTTCTCTCTGGCACTAACTTGTTGCACCTGCCTCTGGAGTTGCCAGCACAGAAATGTCACCTTGTAGAGGATTACATGTGTCATGCACACACGAGGGGAATTTTTCTGTTCTTTTACTCCCCTTTTTCCCTTTTCCTGAGGCTTAGAATAAAAGCCCATCAGTGGGAGAGAGATCCAAGATGGCCGATTAACAACAGCTCAGGATTGTAGCTCCCAGTGAAAGCGCAGAGAGCGAGTGGACGCCGCACTTTCAGACGAATTTTTGTTGCTCACAGACCGGGAGAGTCCCAGCGGAGGAGCCACACGGGTCGCCAGCGCGACTTTTTTGGCCGGCGCGGCTGTTTTGCCAGCGCCCCGGCACGGCGCTTCTCGGTGCGCAGTATACAGGATGGGGTGCCCTTTGAGTCAGGCTCGGCTGGTCCCATCGCCACAAGGAGAACAGCAATTGGAAACGCTGAGGGCTGAGAGTTTCACAGCAAGCACAGCCGAACCGGGAAGGTCCAGCTCTGTGGGCAAGGGGCATCTGCCAAAGGAAAACTAAGAAACAGAAAAAACTTCATCACCGGGCGGAGAGAGATCCAAGATGGCCGATTAACAACAGCTCAGGATTGTAGCTCCCAATGAAAGCGCAGAGAGTGTGTGGACACCGCAATTTCAGACGATTTTCTGTTGCCCACAAACTGGGAGCTACCCAATGGAGGAGCCACTCAGGTCGCCAGCGTGACTCTTTTGTCTGGCGCAGCTGTTTTGCTGGTGCCCCAGCGCAGCACGGTGCTTCTCAGTGCAGAGTATACGCGACTGGGTGCCCTTTGAGTTGGGCTCGGCTGGTCCCATCCCCACAAGAACAGCAATTGGAAGCGCTGAGGACTGACAGTTTCACAGTAAGCACAGCTGAACCCAGGAAAGCCTAGCTCTGTGGGGAAAGGGCGTCTGCCGAAGGAAAACTAAGAAACAGAAAAAACTTCATCACCAACAAGCCGGACGTCCACTCAGACCCGATCTGAAAGTCAGCAATTACAAAGATGACAGGTGGATAAATCCACAAAAATGGGAAGAAACCAGTGCAAAAAGGCTGAGAACACCCGAAATCAGAATGCCTCTCCTCCTACAGGGGATCGCAGCTCCTCATCAGCAAGAGA